>JAOWBC010000812.1:3981166-3994935 GCA_028566105.1 Hypoplectrus providencianus | reverse complement strand
AGACACAGATGGTGTCTTTCCTAAATATGCATCAACATCAGTGAAATGTAAATTTTGTGGTGGGAACAAGTTGGCAAAAGTCAGAAAAGTCTGCATCTGTTAACTTGTCCTGATGTGACATTTCGGAGCTGAGAAGTTCTGTAAAAGTTTTCTGATTTGATATTTTAACGTGATACATTTTAAATAGAAATAGTCTATAAACATTGTAATAATCAATAACAGAAGATGATGCCAACATTCAGACATGCTCCACATCTGCAACTGAAGCATATTGTCTTGTGAAGGTTTTTACTTCAAATCAAAGGTGCCATTCGTCATCCTTGCTGCATCAATCACTTAATTCCTTCAGAGTGACACTTGCCAATTCACGGCAAAGGAGACTTGTTAATGTAAGATGCGGTAGGAATACAAAATGAAGTGAAATCCACCTGATTTGCTGGCTCTCTGGGCAGCGGCTCAGTCATTTGTGGCTCCATTACATCCAGGAGACATTATTGTCTGTGTATCAGGTTTCTTCAAACAGACGACTCCCTGTGTGCTTCGCATTATCTCTGCCGACTGGGTGAACGGCCGAGGCACTGATAGCGTCTGAGCTGAATTAGATTTGGCAGCCTTTAATGCCTGTATGAATAGCAATTGTGACTAGTTCAACATTTGAATACTTCTTAATGTGATTCTTTGCACTCTGCTGACCCTGACAGATGGAGAGAGAGGGAAGCAGAAAGAGAGAGAGACAACAGAGGGAGTGAGAGGAGGATGGAGAGAAATAAAGGAAGGGAAGTAAGTAGGAGGGAAGGATGATGCAGATTAGAGGCTAAATAAAAAACTAAATGAGGTTTTACTTGAGAGGATGTAGGCTGGATAGACTGAAACATTAGATGGTTGGTGGAAATAGTTGTTTTTATATGTTCAGCTTCAAAATAGTCATCATTAAAACAGTGCTTACTGACAGTATGTGTTTGTTTACTTGTTGCCGATGGTTTGAGCCGAGCAGACATTTGGAAACAAACCAGATTCATTTCAGAATTGTGTGCTGTTTTTTTTTATTTTTATTTAGTTTTTTCAGATATTTATCGAAACTGATTGATGTTGATCTTTGTCACTTCACAAGAACTGTAGTTATTATGCAAAATCTGACTAAATTTGTATGTTTTTTTTTCTAATATACACTTGGTCTTATATCAGTTGCTCCAGTTTGCCTCTCGAAATGCAGAAAGCACTGATAGATGAGTATCTCCAGGAGAGGTCCTAGCTTTAGTGTTAATGTTTCAAAGGATCTGTTTAACTGTAACATGATGTTTCCCAACCTAACCAAACTGAAAACTGAAAAAAGAAAAACAGAACAGGGAATAACAGGGCGGCTAAGTCCTGCATCTCCCCCGTCTCAGGACAAAAAGACTGTTTGACCCATTTATCTGCTAAACCTCCTCCCTGTGAGGACTGTGTCCCTCTTTAAACTACTACTGCTACGAAAGCTATCAGACAGAAGACTTAACCAAAATTCATATCCCCCATGTGATCAATCTGTGGATGGAGATACTCTTGTGTAATCCCTCTAATTGCCATTTTCCTGTCAATGTTAACATCCATTTGTACTTAAGTGTATATACATGTGTTAAATATTAAGAACTGTAATCAATGGAGAAAGTATTAAGTACTTAGGTACTGCACTTAATTACGATTTGCAGGTACTTATTCTCTGCTTGTGTTAGTTTCCTTTTTTTTCCTATGCTCTGTAGCAAACAGATGGTTCAATATCTCCTTTTTTAAATCCCTTTTATAAAAAAGAAAATACTGCCAGCAGACTTAAATACATTCCATATTCTCCATGCTTATAGGCATAAAATGCTAAGTTATGAAGAATTGGTGAACAAATCGCAGGATAAACACCTTTAGATGTGGAATAAAACTGGAGAAATATATGAATGTAGGGACGAAAAAATATATAATAATATGTACATCAAATTGTATTTAAGATGTTTTCCTTCAGCTGTAGTTTAAAGGCTTGTTATAAAAGCCAAATAGCAGTTTAATGGAAGAAACAAAGCTTTATGTTTCAGTTCGTCAGCTTGACATGAGGTGACAGTATCCTAACAAGTTTTATCTGACAGAAAAGCTTAATAGCTGGATGATAAACTGTTTAAAATCACAGGGCTTTTTCCTTGCACATCAACGCGTCTGTCTCTCTGATATTGTGCTTAAGAAGAAAACCCAGAAATTAAGCCGACAATATAGAAAAAAAGTTAAAATCTTTCCATTTGATTTGGCCTTGGCTGTCATGCTGTTTGTTCGCCACTAGAGTGTGCAATCTCCCTTCACAGCTTTTTGTTGCAATCAACTCTTGAACCACAGGGATGCTCTTGTGGTAAACTTGTTGAGAGGTTTCCTGCAGTTTTTGCTTTCAGAGGTACTCAGTACCTTCAGGAGGGGTTGTTGGATTTCTCCTTTAAAATGTCATTTTTGAAGAACTCTCCCAGGGGATTGTTTTCATCCCTGCCAGCATTAGGTTTTCTTTGAGCATCCTACCTCTTTGAGCGGTAGAGGATAAGCAGCATGCAGAAGTTTATTGAAAAAAAGTCATAAAATGTACAGAGCAAACAAGGCAGCGATGTGGCACTGGTTTATAATAGGGTGCATCAGAGATTATGTGCACCTTTCTCACTGTGAGTGCAGATCTTTTTTGTATTTTTGACACCTTGACACCGGTCTGTCGAATTGGACAGAATCCAAACAAATGAGTCATTCAGGCTTTGTAAGCTCAGTATTAGAGAAAGAGAGCCGATTTGCTGTCACAGACTACTAAGCAGTTGCAGCAGTTGACACACTAGATAGGTTTGCAATTACTCAGTGCCAAAAGCACTGCCTGTTTAATGAGCTCAGAGAGGCTGTAAGTCATAGGCCAATGAGATGTGATGGCTTGAGGAGATTTATATCCATCATGTAGAAAATCTTCCCCGTGGGCATCCGCAACATCTCCTCTGACTCGGCTATAAATGAGGGTCATTTGTTAACAGGAAGTGTGTCTGAAATGCCAGCACAATGCTGAACACTTTAGATCACACTGATGCATGTACTTCTCATAGGAAGCTTATTATGTCTTAACAAAAGGTAATGATGTGGTTTGTGCTTTAAAGACGTCATGAGCTTCATAGAAACAGGGCAGATTCTTCTTAAGGAAATCACCACCTCCAAGTTAACACCAGCTGGTAATATCCTGTCAATCTTCCCTTCATAAGATGAAAAATTCAGCATCCTGGGGTTATTGATGAGAATCAATTAAACTAGCCCCATGCAGCTGTATAGCAAGAGAAATAATGGTGGCTACTAAAGAGAGGATGTAATATTTTACTGCTAGTGACGGATTGGTGCTCTTGGCATTTGGGAGGTGTGAATACTAATGTGTTAACCTTTTCCTTCCACAAACATGTAAGGATTTAGATAATGTAGTGCATATGCAACCAAGGAGATCATTTCTTTCTTTCTTTCTTTCTTGGAATGTCTTATATTTATGTTTGAAAGATTATTTACAGTTTTTTTTAAATCTATTTATTTACATTTCTGTATAGTACAGAAGAAGCAAAACTAGAAAAAGGAAATGCTGTCTCAAGCCCCCATTTTACCTATGCTTACTGGAATTACCCATCACATGTGTTAGTATTATTATAAGTATAAATAAAAATAATTCAGCAGTTTAAGAATACCTTTATGAATGTCACAAAGACTTTTGTCAGGGCCTTTCTTAAGCTCAAAATAAGGAAAGAAAATAAAAAGAGATTGGTAAATGATGCTAAAATAGCTGTATAACTGAGGTTAACTGCAATAATTTCACATTACACAGAGTCAGTCGTTCCATTGTTGACTTATTGCCCGCAGCTGATTTGATGGCATCATAGAGATCGCAGTTTTGTCTGTGTCAGTGCACCTGAAAGCATCTGCCTCTGCCTCGGTCCTGATCGATTATATATTATCCAAGCTGCAGTGACTAAACAAGTGTCAAAGCTCACAGCTGATCCTCTGTTTTAAGATAATCCCCATAAAACTTGAGAAAATCTTTTTATCTAACCACAAAGTTGCTTGAACCTGCCTCTAATTAAAAAAAATCTACTTATTCCAGAATATGTAAAAATAATTCTAACAGGGAGTCTAGCTTTTATAGCTCAGAGATTTATTCTGTCTCAAGCTCATTATAAAAACGCCTCAAGTCAGTAATTCTGCAAATTAGCATTTTTAAAAAGCCAGAAGTCATAAAATTAAGCAAATAAATAGTAGTAATTAGGACAAAATGTCCTTGTTTTGCTTGAATGATACAGGTTAGATGATTTTTACTGTATTCTGGAGGCTGGCTGTTGTATTTATCCATCGTGGCCAGCAGATGTCCCTGTTATACTTTTAGATAAAGATTTTTCTCATTGATGGTTTCTGATAACTGCAACATGTTTTTACCTTATTTTGTTGTTTTACAATTCAAACAACAATGAAGAAAACCTGTGCTAAAAACACAACCTTGATCTACAGCTCAGTGCATGAACCAGCAATTTATTTTCTATAAAATTCTTTATTAAATCTTCTTTGAGTTTCAAAGTAAAGCATAAAGAAGACCATTTGTCATTCTGGAGCATGTGAGAGCAGCAGCAGTTTCAGAGGAGAGCAATATTGATCGAATTCCTGCTACTTCCATGCAGTTGGCTTTCAGAGTTGTTTGTTTCCACCGCACAATTCATCTCGGGCCAGAAAAAGGTATTGTTATTCAACCCACACCACAATAATGTAATATAGTGAAATGGATCGCACAAAATCAACATCCAGGCCGCTTCCTTATCCTTGTCTCCGTAGCAACACAATCTCCTTTACAAGTAAGATGAGATGCACCTTTTTTTTTTCAAGTGTGCCCAGAGGTTGTGGAGAGATTGGAATATTATTTTTATGCCAGTGTCACTGTATGCACATACAGAGTGAGGTGATAATCAGTGGAGTGGAGTGGCTCGCTGCTTGGTGCCTCCTCCTTCTCGTCTTAATACGTAAAGGACCATCGCTGCTTTATAAAAAGAACCAGGCGGAAACTCCTCAAGGTCACAGATGCTGCTTGATTTCAGATTTTTTTTTTCCAATTCAACCTTTAACAAGGGCAAAAGTATGTGTAGTATGAGCAAATTTGAATGTTATTATTCACAGCAGAAAGTCAGAATACATTTGAAGCACTTTTGGAGAATAGTAAGTGCTAACACTACAGTCATTTTGGATTTTAAGCCATACTAGCATTATGCATGTTAATGTAAGTCAGCCAGAAATATCTCCTAAATTACTGGTTGAAATGGCATGATATTCAATTCAGACATTCATCTAGTGTCAAAATGGTTAACCAAGTAGCCTTGTTGGTTGATACTATTTTGGCTTTTTGGGACAAACTGCTTTCTCCTGGGTCCACCATTTTTCAAGTAATTTGGTGCTGAATTTTGATGAACTGAAAATGGTACCATCATTTTTGCAACCACTGGAGTCACCACTGCTGGCTATTTAAAATAAATAAATAAATAAATAAATAAATAAATAAATAAATAAATAAAAAGAACATCAGCCTTAGCATTTGTCTATCTTCAGTCCTTATGAGCATGTGTTAAAATTCTAGACTAAGATGGTAAACTTGGTTGTTGTTAGTTAATGTCCTGTTTCAAAATATTTATCTTCAGAAACTTCCTATTGACCTATAGATTATTATAGTATTTTTAAGATAGCAGGCTTGTTGAAAACATAATCTTTCTTTAAGAATTATTATCTATTAAGGGATTGTTTATCAATTGATAGTTACTTTTTTTCCCCACAAAAATTACTAATGATAGCCTACAACCTGTATGTAGAAACTCTGTGTATGAAAGAAAAGAAAAAAAAATACAATAAATCAGCAAAGAAATGTTTTGCTTGTGATTGATTTTTTTTTTTTTTTTTTTAAACAATTATGTGGCCGATATCGCAAATAAATGAATCCAGAGAGAGAGAGAACTCTTCCCATGCTCAGCGAATCCAAACGGGTTTTTAAGTTATGTATATTGAAGGTAGTCGTGATCAAAATAAACACCGTGATAGTGTTTTACAGTTGTTGTCCAACGTTTTATCTATCCCACCCAATTTGTTTTAGTAATTTTCTGTTTGATTTGTGCTGATGTGTGATTGGCAGTCCACTGATGTGCGCGTGGCTGAGCCGCACTGTAGTCCGGCCCCCCCTCTCCCGTCTCCGAGCATGGTATGATCCTCGCTCAAGCAGCGCCTCCGATCCCCTCCTGAATCTGAAGGGCTAATTTATTTGTGGTTAGAAAGTATCGCAGCTCGCCGAAGTCCCTGACGCTCCGAGTCTCTGTTAGCGCCTGCAAGCGGATCTGAAAGAGCGCAAAGCTGGACCTGTACACCATGACCATGTACAAGGGGAAGCGTCGCAACCGCCGATGTAAGTTTGCGCCAGCATCATTAAGGCTGCATGCGAGGACATTTTCTTGCTGCTGATGTCGCTTGATACAAGTTGCAAATCCTGAGGAGCGATTCATGATTATTATCGTAATGAATCTAGTGCGCTTCAAACTGGGTGTAGTTTTTTTTTTTTTTTTTTTTTTAAGTTGCGTGAAATACAGACAGTTTGAATCAAAGTGAAAGCTAAAATACCCCTAATTTTGTCTTAATGTTTTTTTCTTCTTCTTCTTCGTCTTTTTTTTTTTTTGTAGTCTTTCAATGGTTAACTTCTCCAACCCACAGGAAGTCCAGTGACCTGCTGCACACTGGCTGATTAGTTTGGGAAGCCATCCGTGCACCTGCTCTGTTGTCTCTTGTAATATATTCATTATTCTGCCCAAGTTAGCATACATTATCATGAGATGTGTCGACTCATCAAGGTTATGAGGTCGTTATTAATCATGAAAACAGTCATTTTAGATTCAGTTCAGTCACCTTTTACCCTAAAAATGTAAATCCCTATACACAGAAATTGTGCTGCATCGTGGTGTTTTATGTTAAAACTGCCCCTTTTATTTTATATAGACATATAGGGTATAATACTCATATGGTGAGTGAGGTAAAGTGTTTATGCTGATCCATCCAGTGAAGTATAAACCGAAAGCTCAGTGAGTGGGGGAGGAATTAGTTGCTTAATTAATGACTTAATGAAAGATTAATGAGCATATCATTAAGTTTTACACTGAAAAACAAGTAAGTCGGTGTTCAGCCTCCTAATTGTGAGAATGTGCTACTTTTGCTTTTTTCCTGTGAGTGTAATCGACTATTTTTAGGACATGCGTAAGCCTGAAAGAAATGATGGATATCACCTCTGTTTATATTCACTTTTATGGACCAAATAAGGATACAGTGACTCAATGAATTTAGAAAATAATAAGCAGCTGTACTGACTATAAAAATAATTGTTAAATGCAACCCCATGTTATATAGGGAGGGTAACCTACAGCCTGGGGATTCCTGTCTAATGCCACCCTGTTGTTCGTGCTTTGATATTTAGAGTTTATTCAAATTTTGGTTCACTAATAGCTCAATTGTTGTGGTACAATATTGCACAAAGGTACAAGTCAGTTGAGCTGGGTTTTTTTTGGCGGGTGGGCTGTTTTGGAAGAGATTTATTTATTTCATTTTCCACAGCAGAGGAAAAAACCAAAACTACATTGTGCCCCGCATGGTCTACAAATAGCATTGCTGCATAACTTTCTAGATGTACAGCTTGTTATATAGCTGAGGTGGGAGGAAACCCACATTTGAACACCAAGCACAGAGCAGTCAGAAATCCAGGAGCTTTCGAGCCAAAGAGCAGGGAGACGGTAAAAAAAGGCAATTAATGTGCATATGGGCTTAAATTTTTGAAGATGTTTTGGATTCTATCTGTCCATATCAGGCCAGAAAGACTGCGGGAGAGTGCCAGCGGCTGCAGGGCCAAGAAATGGACAAACTGGCTGGAGGTTGAAGTGTATAAAGGATGTTGCAGAGTCTGATGTGTGTGGATGACTGACAGCAAGCCTGTTGATTAGCTTTTTTTTGAGACTTATAGGTTTTTTAAATGGGAAAACATCACTTGTTGGGGTAGTTGAAAGACACTGTGAATGACCTTGGTTTCACTTGAACACTGGGCCTGTTTGTGTCACTTCTTTCTCAGCACTATATAATGCAGATTCAGCCAGTGCAATGGATGTGTGAGTGATGAAGAGCTTTGTGTAGGTGTAACTTTTATGTAGAGTATAGAAACGTATCATTTCTTTCTCACGAGAAATAGCTCCTATTTGCAGCTCTGTAGCAGTGCTGCATGTAAAAACACATGAAAAGCTTCTAACAATTAGTGATGGTTCCTAATTCCTTAAGCAATATTCTAATGGAGACATTTCTTATGGTATTATGAATTTACTGTGTAGAACATATTCCTGTTCACTTAATACCCACCGGGATGCTCATCTTTTGTGCTGTTCCTCTTTGTTCTTCATCAAAAGGTGAACTCTGTGGCTGTAAGCATGTTTATGTTGTTGCCCATTGTGATCCATTTAATTAGAAAAAGAATATCCTCTTTTTCTTGCGAGCCTGTGCATGAGCCTGAGTATTTTGAGTTGCCGTCCATAAATATTTTAGATTTTGCAGCTCAGGAATCTTTGGAGATCAAATGGGGTTTCAGCCCTCTGCACCACTGGGGATTTGCTCCCTGTTCATTTGTGTGTGTTTTACATTTTTCTGTGTACACTAAGTGGCTGTGTGATTTTCTCTTCAAGCACAGGGAGCCAGAGAAGGTGCACATGAAAAAGTAATCTGCAAGGAAACTTTTTCGATGCACGCTCTTTAGGCTTTTTGTTTCTGTTGCATTTCGCTCGCGTGATGGAAGGCTGCAGCGCATGACAAATGAATGTGTTTTTTCTGTGCTGCAGATGTTCGTTTGTGACGGCGTTTGTGCAATGGAGGTGGAGGAGGGGGCGAGGAGGGCACAAGAGACAGGCTGTTACATCTTCTGTCACATGTCCTCCTGCATCTCAAGCCATGTGTCAAGGGCAGTCGTGGCTCGATGTGTGCGAGCGTTTTTCTGCCTTCCAGACTCTTTTCAGCTCAGCTCCAAAATTTCAGTTTGTATCTCCATGGGAAGGAATACAAATCACGCAAAACCCAATGCTTGGTAGAGCTGTTGGAGTCTGCTGCTTTTAAATAAATCACAAGCAATTACAGAATATAATCCGTTCCAGATTCTTTCACCAAAGATGCAGTTGCTACGGTTTCAACCGCGCACCAGCTGCGCTGACCTGGACGAGCAACAGCATCACACTCCACTCTGTCCTGGAAATGTGATTTTATCTGTCAGAAAGGACCTAATGAGACTCCTCGATCGATGGCCGATGATGAAATAATGTGACAGAGTTGTCACAAAATGTCGCTCCCCCCAGAGTCCCCATCTCTCTCTCTCTCTCTCTCCCACCGGCAGCTCCACTCGCATTTAGTGGAGCAAAGGCTGTTTGGGACTGTTGCCAGGAGAAGCGCCAATCAGTGTGACATAAAGACAAGCATTCAGTGACACACACACACACACACACACTGACATCTGCATGGAGAAAACACCAGCACTTACAAGCAAATGACACCTTATTATCCATATTTCTGTGTGCGATCAGCTTTTTTTTGGGGGGGGGGGGGGGGGTGGGATGGTGCAAAATGGCAGATTTTTTTGTCTATTTTATCGTGAAGAAGCAGAATATTTAGAGCAACAGGCTTTGGTGAATGGCGTGTATTAATATTGGATCTAATGTGCGCAGATGAGACTCCGGCAGTGTAGCAGTTTGAGGATGGTGGAAACAAGGTTTGAAAGTGTCATGGCATGCTCACTGGAATAATTAGGGGACTTGTAACATCTCACTCTGGATCTTTTCCCTGTCAGGGTGCTTACCTTGCACATGCACACCATTGCATGGTGGTATCTAACAGGCAAGCAAAGATTGCATCAGCTTTTTATGCATATAGGCCAGTGATTTCTCTCAATCAGTAATGCTCTTTAGTTAGTGGTTTAAATGAAATATGAATGTCTGAAGCAGCATGAGGTTTTTGTTGTAGGTTCAGCACTAAAGAGGCAAAAAGGGCCTTTTTTTAGCAGTGACAACCTGATTACCAGTGGGATTGTTTCTCTGAGGAAGCACTTGTTCTTAATGTTCATGTGACATGTAGGTGTTTGTTTTCACGCCTCGCTCCCCCCGCCATGCAATGTTTAGACGCCCGAATCTTCTGCTTTCCTAAGTGCATCATTGTTGACTCGCGCCAGACAGCTCGCTGGGTTTTACAGGTCACACAGAAGGGATGTGATCTCAAACCGATGCCATGCTCTTTATCTGTTCTGCCGGAGCCTGAAGGGGCCAGGGATTATGAGCTGATCCCCCTCGGACTTTGGTCCCCGCAGCCTCAGAGAGGCACCGAGGCGGGGCGGCGGAGTGAAAGTCACACTCGAGTGTTTACAGAGGGAAGGATGCTCCAGTTTTGTAATGGGATGTTCACTGACATGTTGTAGTCAAATGGCTGTTTAGTGAACTCTGGACTATATCATTGAGGGAAAGGATGGAAGGCAGGGGGGGATTTTTAAAGCTCTGGTTATGGTTGTCATGTCAGGGAAAAGGATGAGAAAATTCTTACATCATAGAAATGAAACAGTTAATCTGCAACTATTTGGATAACACATTTTAGGAGCAAGAACATTTATTCATTAATTCTTCTGAGGAATGCTCTATTTTGTTGTGAGCAAAGATGGATTATTCAATTGTAAACCAAATCTCCTTTACCCTGCATAAACTACAGGCTCCTTTTTTTATATACAAAAATGTGAAATAATTTGTTATGTCTTTGTTGTTGGCCACGAGATTCAGGTAATCATCAGTTATCTCCGAAAAAAAAATCCAATTTCATCCCATGCATCCCTAATATTCTATGAACCAAGTGAGTAATTAGTAAACAATATGCAGATGATAAAAACAATAATCATGAATCAAGATGTGCCATTAAAGCCAACAGGAAAGAGGTGTCTTTCGTTTAGTGTGGAAACAATTAGATAATGAATCAATTAGGCAAATGAGACAAACATTTCCCAACCACAGTTTTGATAATTGATTAATCATTTCGTAATTTAACAAGGAAACAACCCAAACATTTGTTGGTTATGAGAATAAATCTCAAATATCAGGCTCACTGTAAGTGGAGCCTCAGCTCAGGGTTTTTATGAGAAATGGTCCAACAAAACAGGCTGTTTTAAAGACTTAACCTTGGGTTTTGAGAATTTGTGACTGTCGTTTTCCTTCTCTTTCTCGCAGTCTTTTGTATTTGAAACATTTACATTTATTGTGTGAGATTGAAGTGAATGAAATAAGAGGCTGTGATTCAGCACAGAGCAAAAATGCTTTTGTGAAAGTCTGTAAAAGCAAAGATTTTTGTCAAAAAAGTACGGCCTTTGTCAGTCCTTGTATCTGGAGTTTTATGATGCCCACACCAGCTAGGGCTTCACCTGCGGGTCCTGATGTAAAGTACTGGGTATTAGATGCAGCAATTCCTTCATCCCAGGCCTCCTATCTTCCTCACTGACTGTTCCAGTGTCAAAAATCAGCAAGGAGCCCATGCCAGAGACGAGTACCTGTCCCTGCTGCACGTCCATCACCATCCTGATCCAGCTCTTTCACTCCCTCCTCGTCTCTCTGCTTGCGTCTCTCCTGCTGAGGACCAATTTGCATGATTAGTGACTTGGTTCAATTAATTAAGTCAATGGGGAGATTGCCGCTGGAGTTTCTCTTCCTAAAGGAGGTGATCGGCAGCTCCGTCTGCGCCCAGCTTTCTCATTCTTTCTCTTCCTCCAACTTTAAAGTTTATCTCATCAAGTAAACAGTTGGCATTGGAAGGAGAGAAGAATGTAATGAAAGGAAAGAGATACTAAAGCATTTGCTGGTTCTGACTTTTCTAATAGCAGGTTTGCTTTGCTTAAGTTAAAACTGAATTGAACCTCATTTCTGGACTTATTGACAGACAAAACAAATTGAACACTTCAAATTTTGTTGGCATTAGTCATACTTGTTTTGTTTGCAGTCTTTTAAGGCAGTTTCTTTGAGGCAGCCTTGTTTTTGTATTAAAGGGAAAGGTATATTCAGTGCTAAACCCAACATGCACCATTGTGTTAAAGCTTGTGTCACCTTGAGCTCTGTTTATATGTTGGCAGGAATGAATGGTTTGGAATCCTAATTGTTGACTGGCTCTTGCAATATATTGCAAAGTGTAACTCTTGGTGCATTAACTGACAAGTGATAATGTGATTCTTCATGTCACTGTGCCTTCAAAAAGATGCCTTTCTTTTGATTTATCAAAAAATTGTTTTTTTAGTGGAAAAAAAAAATATTCCTTAAAATATCCCAGAACCAAATATGACATCTTCATACTGCTTGTTTTTTTGACTCAACAGCCAAAAACTAAAATAGTTTCTAGTGTTCTATATATGACAAAGAAAAACTCGTATTAAAATCATTAAAGATTCATTTTCGGTTCATGTTGACAAATGCATGTAGTTTTAGACCGCAGAGTGTTAATTCCCCAATAAATGAAGGTGGGCTTCTTTAAAAAAAACAAAAAACAAAACCTCAATACAGCCAAGAATCTATTAATTGTTGCTCAGTAATTGGCAGCATTGCCCACTCTGGCCTAATACCTGTACAGTCGGGGATAGCAAAGCAATAAATTGTCTCAGAGTACAACTGGAGTCAATTAAACAACAATTAAGTGTGATAAAGTGAAAATTGTCCATGAATGCCAGGCTCAGACTACAGAGGTTTTAAAGTTTTAATGAATTTTAAAATCAGGTTGTATCACATATATGAGGACAAACTTCACCGTTGTTTTTCTCCTGGGTTTCTTCACTCAAACACTCACTACAAGGTTTTTGAAACAATGGTGCATCACACACTACCAGAGGGAGTTCAGCACCACCTCACGCAGTCTCATGTAAACCAGACTGACATGATGCAACAGCTGGCTGTAATAATGCTTTGCAGTGAGAAATATAAGAGCCGAAGGCCAAACGACTCTGGATGGGCAAGTGGTCATGGAGAGCCAGTCAGCACAGATTTTCTTTTTTTTCAGTGAGAACTGGAGGTGAGATTATAACTGTCAGCTTCAGTTTCTGTCAGCAGTGGTATGCTAGCTAACCTTTGCTACAAGTGCAAGAGTGTTTGCCGTTGTTTAGTGGAACTGTCAGCTGCTCCGGCTCGTCTCTGTCATTGGCTGTTATCATCCCAGTCTGGAATAGATGGCAAATTCAATTGTGTATATTTGAAGGCTAACCCAGAAGTTAGCATTGCCATGGGTGCACAGAGAATATGCCAATGGGATTTTAGATTATTGCAAATAATAAACTGTGTGAAAAACTTATTTCTCATGCTATTGGGTTGTGTTCAACAGGATAATCGTCACATTTAAAAAAAATCTCTTTTTATGTTATTTGAAGTGTTAATGGAGCCAACAGAAATGGGAAAAAAGCTAGCATTATGCTAAGGCAAACTACTACAATTAAATTAAACATCACTAATGTGAGTTTCTGACCGTCACTGAGAAAATAAATTTCTTTGACAAACTCACAAAATTGCAGCCTAATAAAGTATTTATCAAGTTAATCTACAATCCAGATGAAGAAAATAATAGCACTGAATAACACAAGGAGATGTTGCAATGCAGACTAGTGAGAGAGGCGTGATGATATTTTCGCCAAACCCTGTAGTCTTATTTCGTGCTGAATATTTTTG
>JAOWBC010000812.1:3915049-3926045 GCA_028566105.1 Hypoplectrus providencianus | reverse complement strand
CAGGTGAGTTTATGTTCATCTACCAGGCCTCAGACGTTCAGGTAAGAGTCTTTGGTTGTTTGTTCAGTAATATAGAAGAATCCGATCTAATAACAGGTAATGAATCAGAACGTGGAGGATTATGGGAAACCTGCGCTGGCACTTTATGAGATATGCACAAAGCGGCAGATGCAGTGTTACAGGGTGACGACTTACTTGGCTTTTGCTGATGTTTGCTTGACATCTGGGCTGAAAAACAAATACAGTGGATGCTGAATAAAGTCCACAAAACAATTATGTGTATAAAATCCTTTAAGATCAACTGGCTCAAGGTTGACAGCAATGTTACATGGTGCATTTGGCCCCTTGTTGCTTTTACTTTCATCCTTACATTTCCCACCTCCCTTTCAACAAATAATAAATAATATTGCATGTATATTTCCAGCTCTCCACCTTCAAACAAACCCCTCTGCAAATCCTTTTCAGACAAATAGTAAACAGAGGTATATTCAGATGGACCATATGAGAAAAATAATGTATTTTGGGTTTCTTCTAGACGATGCTTACATTCTTTTATGTTTAAAATGCACTAGGAGAGACCTGGAAACGAACATAAAATGTCTGCTCCAACATGAAAACAACTACAAAGCTAGTTCTTTTCTGATACATCTCATCACATCAGTCAGGAATGTTTTGGAGTTTCTATGGGAAAAAAAACACTGGCGTGGGTTTGATCCGACCTTCAGAGGGACAGACTTTCGATCAAACAGCAAATCACACCGAGGGCACGGCAGCAGCCAAAAAATCCCCGACTTCAACGCTGAAGACTGAGAAAAACATACAGATTCATGTGAGATAAGTCTGCAGGCGTGAGCGAGCGTGAGGGGAATTTTTGGACCTCGCTCAACTGGACTCCGGTCTGAGGAGCAAACTTTAATCATAATTTGAATCTTGGCTGTCTAACTTGTTGGCAAAATGCCTCTGAAGACATTAAAGAGCGATCCAAACGACCGCTGGAGGAAAAGGAACTCAGTTTTGAAGGGGAAGAGTTTCTTCAATGACACGTCAATGACAAAATGTGTTTCAGTAAAGAGAATTTAATGCATAAATATTCATTAGCATATACCCTTTTCAGGCGGATTTATGAGATTTATATCTCATGCAGCAGAGTGAGACATCACAGTTGTTTAATAGTCATAGAAAAATACCTTTCCACATTTGTTTTGACTAATACTTTAATTTGATTGACATTTTGACCTTTTGAAACATTATGATTGCACATCTTTTTATTCTACAGACAAGGTTGCTTCACTCTGTCAAAAGAGAGCAAGGAAAACTATTCAAACAATTTGTCAGAACGTATTAACCATTTAAAAGCAATTAAAGCTAATAGAGCATGCCCTTGCGCATTAAACATATTCATATTTAACAAATGGAATAGAAGAAGCAGAGAAAGGAATATATATATATCACCGACACGGCTTTAGAAAACACCGATGCCTGTGTTGTGACAACTGCTGCGGTCTGAAATGGCTGTGAAGAGCAAATCTGCATAGGCAAACACAAGCAGACAACACACACACACACACAAACACACACTTGCTGTGTTTGTCTCTCTTGCACATACAAACACAGCAATTCTCATTTCTGTCACAGGAAGAAGTGCAGGTACTGTAACCTTTTGCTGCTAGTCCTGTCAGAGTGAAAAACCCAGCTGTGCGGTGGGAATGACATACTGCAAATAGGCCTTCAGCTCCTTATTGGCATTCAGGGAGCCTCACACTCCACTCACACACACACACACACACACACACGCGCACACACACGCACACAGATCCACTTCCTCGCTTGTCACCATGCATATTGATAAGCCCATCCAGAGCACCATCTTGTGGACATTTCCAGCTCTGGTGGTTGTCTGAAATGTCACTTTTGATTACATCCAATTACGCAGCTGACTAATAAAGCTCAATCAAAAGTGCAGCAGCGTTTGTTCGTTCCTCTTGAGACGCAATTTTAATCATGAATCTAATTTATGAAAATCAATTCTCTGTTTTAAAATATTGCACCATTAGCATTGTCTGTCTCTGTCTCTACTTAGCTTTTGGCTCAGGGAGACACGGCGAGCCAACTGATATTCTGTTCTAAAGTTTGCAGTTGGATCAAACAAACACAGAGCAGTAAGCAGAGCTCTGTAGTATTTTTTTGCATGACTAACAGTGACACAAATGACTAACACCACTCTTTGGCTCACAAACAAACAAACACACCCTCATCTCCCCTACCAGCTCATGTAGATTACATTCAAAATTCAGTGTGTTCATGCTCCGGCATGATATCTGTCTCCCCAGGGTGTGTAGCGGTGCAACCCCACTGCCTGTGCTTTGGTGCAGCCATCTGGATCACAGTGGGGAGCACCTGACACCTTAACACTGCATCTGCTGCACTCTGCTCGCAAATCGTTTCCAACTGAAAACCTTTTCCTCTCCATTAGAAGGAAAATGTTTCTAAAGCCCTGAAGGTGTTGATACAATGCATTGAGAGTAAATCTATTGATTCTGCTGTTTCTTTTTTCAGCTTTTATTGATTTTATTTATTTGCTGCCATTTCAACAGCGTCCTGCTGTAGAGCAAGATATATTTCTCAGAAGTCGGTAGTGACCAAAAACAGAGCAAAAAGCTTAAATATAGGACTTCTAATAAATGCTAATGCTTGATGTGTAAATAGGCAACTGCTTGCGAACAAGTTTATCATATCAACTGAAGAGCTGACATCAATAATATTATTACAGATTGCTTCTGCTGCCCCCAAGTGGTCAAAGTCAGTTTTTGTAGCAGATTTGAGCTTCTCTGTACAATACCCTCTCATGGAGAATAGAATAAATATTTATTCAAGTCATCTCCACCCTAGGAAATGTCCTTTCTTGCTTATTTATGTCAACATGTGTGGGTTTACTTACCAGCCTGACTCATGTTTTCACCTTGCTCCATGTTTATTGGCCAACTACCTCAGACAGAGGTCACTATGAAGACAAGCAATCAGCCAGGCACTGGCACACCCGTGACCCCTAATGTCAAGTTGCTACAACAGGATGCAGCAGCAGCATACTGATAACAGCCCACTGCTCGCACAGGGAGCTAAAAAATCTATACCTCATCTTCGGGTGCAGTCCTAATAGAAATGACAGTGTGAAACCCTGAAATAGCTTGTACACACGGGGGTGGATGCAATATCAGAAACGCCTGAAAACACCAGTCCACAGTTAAGTAACATGAGTGAAATCAACGTCTCTCTGAATTGATGCTACATGTGTGAATGTAGATTCTTGTTTGGTAAACTTTCTACATGGAACTTTAATGATTTCCATAAGGACAAAATTCTTTGTAATGATGAAAGTGAGCTGCTTCAAACAGCAGTCACAATGATCTCCTTTGTGACTTCACTCAAAACAAAATCCGAAGCATGAAAAGCATAAAATAAAAAGGTGTGAAAACCTTCAAGTGACTTGCAAAACAAACCTCTTGTTTGATAAGTTCACATGGTGATATCATTCTTTTGAACGTGTTCTTTCTGAAACAACCTTGTATGCTGCCTTTAATTGCTTACGGATTCAAAATGACAGAGAAGAAGGCAACCATGTCAGTTTAGGAAAGAAAGTACGGTTAAAAACAATAAGTGATTAATCCAATGTCAGTTTGGTTGAAGGACAAAAAAATGGGCAATTTTGTTGATAATCATTTTTTATATAGTTTTTTCAGGGAAAAAGGCAGACAAATGTTCTTTTCAGACACTAAACTTTGAGAAGCTATGATGGTAATGTTACCTTTTCATTGCCCAATCAATTCATCATGAAAATAATCAGCATGCTACAATAATAATGATTAATAATGACAAATTGCGACCCTAGTAACTACATGATTAAAAATTTCAACATTTTTTTAAGTAAAAATGCCACAAAATTATCTGGTTCCATTTGCTGATCTTTGAAGTTTTGCTGATTTTGTTTATTATATACAATAGTCACAGAATATTTTTGTTTAAGAGTGACAGCTATTTATTTTAATGTCTTCTTAAAACAATTTTAGGTATTTTATAAACAATACAAGCCATCAATTAATGAACAAAATAAGCATTTGTGAAAGAGAGAAAGTACACATTTCTTCACAAAAGAAAAGTCATCAATAACAATAAAAATGTCCTTTGTTGCTGGAACAATATTACAATTGACAGAGCACAAGTCTGTCAATAAATTATATTTGCATCAACTTAATACACAGAAGGCTTTGCTATCATGCAGTAACCTCGTTACATTTTGAGCTTATCTGCAGTCCTCATTTGGCATGAAATACCAAGTTGCGTTGAAGTAAACAGTCATTATTTCATATATCCAACATTAAGAGACCAGAAGCACAACAGTTCATCCATGTTTTCCTTGTCACACTTTGGTCCCACTTCCATTGTCCATTATAGCTGAGAAAAAAGTTCTGCAGCATTATCAATGTTTACAGATTCCTTCGGCGGCTCTCTGACAACCTAAAAAACAAACAAAAAACAAAGTATTGACTAAATAAAGAGGATTTAAATGCTGTATGGTGTTTGCAACTTCGCAGACCTCTACCTGTGTTTGTTTCTTTGGTTCGGGAGCCACAGACTTGGAAATGCTTTTCACATCCCTCTGGACTTCTGTGAAAATTTGATTGAGGTTCTCCACCTTCTCATTTTTCACCGCATTGATCTGTGAAGCCACAAATTACAGGGTGTTAGAGCAGGTGCAACAAACACTACATACAGAAAAGAAATTTAAAAAATATGCAAAAAGGAAAAGATTAAAATGATCTTACGTGTTTGAGTGTTGTTGTGACAGGTTTTGCTTTGTTCTTGTGCTTCAAGTGCTTGTTCGCCACTTGAAAGACATTCTTCTGTTTCTTTCCCTTTTGTTTATTCTTCCCCATGTTATCTGAGGAGAGAACACCAATCAGTTTGGATAGGCCCATGGGGGAGATTTCATTTCTGTTTTATATTTACCAGGTTTGCCTTCTCTAAACTGATATTTTCCACATTGATCACGCAGGCTTACTCGTATCTAAAAAGGACAGATGTTGTTGTTCAGGCTTCTCCTCATGCCTCCTACACTCAGCAGCCTGATTAGCAACACCTCCGTTCATGCCAAATGCTCACTCTGTGACAGTGAGTCATAAAACTTAACCAAGGTCAGGAGGTTCAGGTTGTGTGCGAATGATATAGATGAAATTATTCTGATTGTGGCAACAAAAAAAAAAAAAATTGTGGACAAACAAACCAGTTAGAGTATTTTACAGTTTTTAGCTGACCTCTTTGCAATTCTGTGCACAACTGTGTCTTGACTTTTACCAAGTGTTGCAGCATGAATTATACAAACACTCATCATAATCAATTCAGTCATGTTTGACTTGAAACTATATGTATACACTGTGGTACTTTTGCTAGAGCTTGCACAGAGTACTGACTTGTACTGACGTACAAGCTCTGTGCACTACCTATGTGATAAACAGCACCACTGTGTAGTATTACTGGCCGTGTGAGATTATGGTCTTTCATGGCATACAGCATGTCTATGTCCACAGGGGACAATGCGTCCTATCAATAGCTAGAGGTAAAGAGATATAAAGCACATTGGCGACATGCTGTATTTTAATTGCCCTTAAACTGTATCCATATTCCTGTGGATGAACGTTGAGCAAATTAAATGATCTCACTAAGGTCTAGATGTTGTTGTGGCTACCTTACAGTACATGTGGGGCTATGCTAAGCTAGTCTAGGCTATGTTTTGCTATTTTCTAATGAATTTAATGACATTCACTAAATGGCAGCATTTCTAACAAAAATGGTTCGAAAGCGGGATGTAAAAACGTTAACAATTTAACAGTTAAATAATGTAAACACACCGTATTTTAGGAGTTGGTGTTATCCTCATGTGCCAGTTCGCCTCTTGTACAACGTGACTTCCTATCCGCTACGTCACCACGTTAACGTGTCTATTAATAGCCAATAGTAGTGCTCTCAGATACTAGCCAATCACGGCAAAGTAGGGCGGGACAAGGCGCCAAATATCAAACAGGAAGTAGAGAAGACTACGAACTTTTCTGGTTTTTAATTGCTGCAGTCTTAAAATAGGTGAAAATTTGTCAACATGGCAACTAGGATACTGAAACGAACTGGCGTGTCAATGGAAATATGTGAGCAACTTAAGCGACATCAAATAGAAAGTTGTAAGGACCTGTTGTCTCTGAGTCCCGTGGAGGTAATGCACGCCGCGGGGCTGAACTACCAGAAAGCCTCGGTGCTGCTGCGGTCAGTGAGCAGAGCTGTTGCTCCTCCGGTCACCACGGCCCTTGAGCTGTGGAAGCAACACTCCTTCTTCTCCACGTCGCTACCTTCTCTGGATAAACTCCTGAGGGGAGGCCTGCCTTGTGGGACCATCACTGAGGTGACAGGGCCCTCTGGCTGTGGGAAGACTCAGGTGTGTTTGATGCTAAGTGTGTTGGCCACTCTGCCAAAGAGTGAGGGTGGACTGGATGGTAGTGTGATCTATATTGACACAGAATCTGCTTTCTCGGCTGAGAGGCTGGTGGAGATTGCACAGAGCAGGTTCCCCGACTATTTCAGCAGTAGGGAGAAAGTTGTGCAGATGGCTGGACGGGTCCACCTGTTCAGGGAGCTCACCTGTCAAGATGTCCTTAATAGATTGGACAGATTAGAAGAGGACATCATCACAACAGGAGCAGCTCTTATCATCGTGGACTCTGTCGCCTCAGTGGTGAGAAAAGAGTTTGACACCACACTACCAGGCAACCTCATGCACCGTAGCAACCTGCTGGGCCAGGAGGCCTCCACACTCAAATACTTGGCGCACCAGTTCAACATACCTGTCGTGCTCACTAACCAGATTACAACTCATCTAGGGAGTCAAGGGTCTGATGGGGAGTCTGGGTTCGTGACAGCAGCTCTGGGGACCACATGGAGTCACAATGTCAACACACGTCTTATTGTCCAGTATGTGGACACACGCCACAGACAGATACTGATAGCCAAGTCACCTGTGGCACCGTTTGCTGTGCTGAACTATACCATTGAGAAGCAAGGGATCTGTATAGATACAGATGGCAGTCAGGAAACTCTCTATGAGGGCACAGATCCAGGACTTCAGCCAATCAGAGTCTTGACTCGATTCAACAACCTGACCACTTCTGTTGACTGCGCTGACAGAGAGAGGCCAGAGAGTGGCACAGTAACTTTATTAAAGCCAGAACCTTATTTCACCTGACTACAGGGAAATTTTGCAGGTATATTTCAGTTTCACAGTATAAAAACTGACCGTTTTGTTTGGAGCTTCAACTCACCAATTTTTAATCTTGGTTCGTCCAGCACCTTCTTTCTTGACTGACTGTCTGAAAAAATGTTTTCTTTAAAGGTCACCCAAAAAAATAACTGTTGAAACAGGCATTATCAATTGAATTTTAATGACAGTCCTTGAATTGATCATAGGTTAAGAAGTTTCTGCAATTTTGCATGGAAAATAACAATCATTTGAATATTTTATATTGACGATTATTTTTCATTTGATTGATTGGTTGGTTGATAGGTAGCAGCTGTAGTTATTGTACCACCAGCATTAACTTACCTAGAGTAAAAAATATAATGCAAACTGTCTGCCTCATTCATCACATTTTATTTATTTTCTTGAGGAGGACTTAAAATAAAGCATTTACTTTAAAACATGGTGTTTTTTATATATATGTTTGCCTATTAAAGCTGCATGGGGGAAAAGGGAAACAAATTAAAAGGACGCACCAAAGGCATTGCAGTCTCACTTGATCACCAGCAGGTGGCAATACAACATCATGACAGCTGTGATCACCACAGCCTGTGTGATTTTCTAATAAACTGAGCTAACATTGCACATTGAGCTGTAGTGGCCACTAGAAAGCAATCAAACAGACATGAGCTTGAAGGCCCAATCACTGATGAATGGGTGAAACCATTCTTCGCCAAGGTAATTAATTAGTTCTTAAATTTGTTTACTTCCCATGTCAACTATGACACGATAGACACTTATGGTTAGGTTATTTAATATAATTATAAAATGTCAGCCATATGGGTCATTCTTCGTCAGCAAACAGTGAGTTGCCCTACTTGTGCAACCCGTACCTGCTGCAGCCCCATCACTGATAGACAGCCATGTGCAGCAGGCCTTCAGTTTTTCTTATCTGAACTGTGCAAGAACCAGTTAGATAACTCGTAGTTCTAGCTGATCATTCTTCCTCCAAAGACACGCTTTTATTGCATGTGTGTACCTATAAATAACAGTTAATTGGATTAATTTTAGATCCGACTAAAACTCACAGTAGCAGATTCTAATCCCATTTTTTAGATCAAAGTTTATAAAATTAATTGATGAAGCCAAACTAGTTTCTTTTGATTTTAACAGTTTTATGATTTATTGCTATTAATGGAATAGTAGTTCGTGTGTACTTATTGCTTTGCTGAGTAAATGAATGAGAGCTCCGCGTGGGATTATTTCCAGTGATTAATTAATAATAACTTTATCATTCAAACTATTCTAGCCCTGTATATCTTGCGCATTGTTTTTGCGCCATGGTGTCATAAGCCTATATTGCCATAGCGCCTCTTACTGTCGCAGCTGCAGCCCACTTTCAGTCTAAAGGTGACACATAGGCTGCATACTGTCGCGTAATCCCGTTACTTCCTGGCAAGACATGCAAATCAAACCCCGTTATATGAGTTGGGGAAAATGCGCTGCAGCGTTGTTGGAGGAATATTATCCAGCTCGTATGTCGCTTGCTTGTCAATGAAGACTTAACCAACGTAGCACAGAGAGAGAGACATAGAGAGAGAGAGAGTGGGGGAGATCTCATTGATCCACAGTGTTGCAGCGTTGCGGCGCATCTTAACTCCTCCCGGTCATTGCGCGGACATCATGTGGCTCACCACCAGCCCGACACACACACCGCTCACAGGGGACCCTATATAAGCTCTGCAGCTGTCAGGTGGAGGACACTGGCTGCTTTTGCGCTGGGGAACAACTCGCTTTAGGGAATTTACTGCTCTACACGCTCTTAGATCCACACAGTAACAATGTCTCACGCTTGGGGATACGCAGCGAACAACGGTGAGGCGCTTATTGCACGTTATAATGCAGGGGGTTATTATGTTAAAAAAAAAAACAGTCATACCAGCAGAGTGATTGAATGGAAGGGCAGTGAATGGTCACTGCAGAGATTTTTCATTGTGCACATTTTTGGGTGTTTTTACGCGCACTATCACTATCCCCAATATGCGCAATTTTTGTGTAATTAGAAACGTTTATTTCAATTCTAATCATCACAATTTTATCATTTTTAGGACCCGACAAATGGGCTGATAACTTCCCTATTGCTAATGGACCCCGCCAGTCTCCTATTGACATCGTACCTGGTGGAGCATCTTACGACGGGGGGCTGAAGCCGCTCAACCTGAAGTACGACCCCTCCACCTGCCTTGATATCCTCAACAACGGACATTCCTTCCAAGTGACCTACGTAGACGACAACGACAGCTCAAGTTAGTGTGACATGAATATTGCATGACTTGAAACCTGTGCGGCTTAATATCAAAGCGCCACAATCTGATTAAATAATGTGCATTGCTATATTTCGTCCTAACGTGAAAAAAAACACATTATTTCTCCCGTTTTTAATCATCATTGCAATGCTTTTAGATGCAGGAGGAGCTATAAGGTTATTGATTTGCAAACAAAGGCAGCCAAGGTCCTGATGGGGATTTATAGGATTCTGAAAAATGCTGCATTCAGGTTTAATCAGTGCCTCCTGTGTTAACAGTAGATGTTACAGTCCCCACCTTAAAGACTAAAGTGCTCAAGCATGTTAATGTAATATTAATATTTATATGGATGTATGCGTAATGCGCCCCATTTTCCAGCAGCGATCTATATGAATATGGTAATCAAACAGGTTTTTCTTTTTTTTAATTTATTTACAAGGTTATTTGAGCTATTTTTACATGTGCCTCCAGTATCAACCCGTGCACAAAGCATGCAGATGAGATACTAATTGAATTGGTAATGCAACCCAAGGGAAAACCTTTTCCCACGCCAGCTCTTTTCTGCTGCCAGCGAGGTCGAAAGCGCAAAAACACGGAGGTTACACCGCAAACAAACCATGGCCTGGTTGGATGAATGCGTTTAATGTGCGTGGGAGTGAGTTACCATATAAAAGAGCTTTTCTATTCCCTCACCCCAAATTATTGCATTGTTTTATGTGTTTATTTTGGTTACTTGCATTTCTATTTAGTTTTTAATGTCAGAAACAGACAAGAAGAGGGGTTTAGGATTTGGAGGATTTTGGATTGGTTGTACTTTAGCTGATCTGATAAAGGATAATAAAGAATATGGTTATATAACCAAGACAATCAGGGATTATTTCTAGTGGACACACAACAAGACGGAAAAATAACAAAAGCACATTTGCTAAAAATATAAGCTTGATGAGTTAGAGCCTCTTAATTCTTTCTTTATATATTTCCCTAATTTTCCACCCTGCCTGTCTGCCTGTCATTGTCATGCACCATGCGAATGTGTATGTGTGTGTGCACAGTGGAAAAGATGAAGACCAGCGCCTCTATTTTTATCGGAATCCCTTAAACTCCCACACAGCTTCAAACTGCTTGAAGATCAGCTTTTTTTTTACCTTCTTATCATTTTGGGCCCACTACCGAGGACTAAATATCCTGTGGGGAGTGTACTGTGTGTGTGTGTGTGTGTGTGTGTGTGTGTGTGTGTGTGTGTGCGTGTGTTTGTGTCTGTCTGTGTGTCAGCATTTCGTAACACCAGTAGCCCCAGAAATAGAACAATATAAAGGATTATCTACTACTTTGAATACCGCAAATAGAAAACATTATGTAACATTGAAAGGCGGGTTATTGTCTACAATACCTGGACATCATTTCAGACTGAATGTAA
>JAOWBC010000812.1:3895771-3906489 GCA_028566105.1 Hypoplectrus providencianus | reverse complement strand
ATATATATAGTGCTACTGGGACAAGGCCTTTACCAGTATAACCAGTATGATGGTATTTTATTGTGATGGTTTCTGCCATTTCTGGTTGGGTCGTGTGTTTTTTAGGGTGTGGATGTGTGTGATTGTGTCACATGGTGATGATCAATCATGTGATAGGAACATGTGTGGCATCTTAAGGAGTCTTTGTGGGTCAATAGGCCTGACGAGTAGCACTCTGTTTGAAAAATAACTTACTGTGGAAATGATGGACTGTTATTTTGCAATAGAAGCTCTCAGCGTGCAGGACATTTCTGCTCCTGTGTGGTCCGGTGATTCACTTCTTGTAGGAGTGTGTTTTGCGTCCAGTGAGTCTGAAGAAGGACAATTGTGAAATAAAAAAGAAAAAGAAAAAAAAGAGAGATGCAAGGGATTGTTAGGTTGGTTTAAACAGGATGGAAAGAAGATTGTTAGGTGGATAAACAGGAGTTTTAACCTGAATGCAGTGGGCGTTCTGGCTCAAGCTATCAACCCGCGCTGCTTCCTGCCATTCACTGATGTTACTTTCGAAAACAATCTTGAGAAGATCAAGTGAAAAAGCACTGTGAATGACATATTCATATCATATCTGCTTCTGTAGCACAGCTCCCCGGGCCATTATGGGCAGATCTTGAAGTCATCAGTTCAGATATAGTGTTCAGGAAGCCCTCCACTTCGCACTAATCATTTTTCAAGCTGCGAGCAAGAATGGCCACGTGTAAACATTTCAACAGCAAATTTCCTCTGTAATTTCCTGCCCTCAGTCTTCATTGCGACTTTACATAAACAGCCACTTCTCAACAGGAGTGCTTCCCTGACATATGTGAAATCCACTGCGGCAAAAGGTGTGATTCATTATACTTCCCCTTATTGTTTGATTAGGAAATAAAAGGAAATAAAAGTTTTCAAAGTTTCAACACAGATCCCTGAAACCTCCCCACAAAGAGTCAGTGTGTAACTCAATCACTGTCTCAGTGTCAACATAAAATGATTTGGGAATTATAATGCTTGTGGGCTCTTTTAAAAATGATGTAAATTGAACAAAAATGCACAAATGCATATGATAAATAGGAAGTTTCATTGCTGCGTCTGCATCCAGGACACTTTGGGACAACAGGATATTTGCTTCAAACATCAACAACATTGTTTTTGCATGTTAATCCTCGAGGATGCTGGCGACAAGCAAATATGTCAATAAACAAAGTGAAAAATGCAAATATTCATTCAAGTGGACCACTTTATTTAGTTTCCCATGAGGGGACGCAAATAAACACATGAAAAGAAAAATCTTGTCCACTTCAATTCTATTAATCTCTCATTTTTTTATTTCTCTTGTCACACTTTAATGTCAAGTAGGTCTACTTTTTGTTTAAAGTATCTTAAACACAGCATTAAAATTGCATCAGGGGCCGAATATTGTGAAATGGACCATATTGCTCCAACTTAAACTTGCCAAAATGTATTCTAATGTAAACTTAATTTTGTAGGCAATTTCCTGTTGCTCAGGCACATGTTTTCTCTGTCTTAAATTGTTTAATTACTGGATTTCTTTTCCCCCAAAAAAATCTATCAAATGTTTTCTTGGCAGGTGACAAAAAACCTTGTCCTTTAGATAAGTTGATATATTCCTTTATTGGTCCCACAACAGGGAAATTTTCTGTGTAACAGCAGAAAAAAAGTGGATAGCAAACATAGAAATAAACACCTGTAAAATAGCAATGAATAAACAATGGATTGTATCTGAAAAGAATTATTCCAACTTTGTGTAGCAAGAAACATGGAAATACTAAGAATTAAAGCAAGAATATACAAACAATGAGAAATAATATAGACATTGAAATTTCACAATTACACAAGAAAACGATTTAAAATGCCCAATGGGTATTGAAGGTACTCTGATCACCATATTCAGCTTTCAAGATTCCAAACTTTATAGCTTTATTATTCATCTATTCATTATCATGAACTGCTATCGTAACTTGGAATAATTCACCAGACTATCACAGAGCTGACACATGCAGAAATACAACTATATAACTTCAATGACAGGCTAAAAACCTTTTTTTACAGTGCAGAAATGTGATACAGCACTAGTGAGAGTCCTGCTCATGCTTCATGGCTCTGCTGACAGATTTTAAGAAATGTGGCATCTCGCCCTGGACTTCCCTGAATCTGAGCTTTAAATATCCTCATATGTAATTTGCAGACCAGCAAGCTTTTTCATTGTTTCTGGCCGAGCTGCATCGATCAACCTCCTCATTTTGAGCAACCTTTTCTTCTTCTGTTTATTTTTGGGTGTGTGGTTTTGTATGTTTTCAGTCCTCCTTCAGTTATTTATTCATTCTTTTACTTGTTTTGTTGTAAGTGAAACATAAAAAATACTTTTTTTAAACTGAAAATATCTTTAAAACTAAAACCTAATAAAGCAAAATAGAGCATGTTAGGTGATTCCTTCAATCAAACAGCTTTTAATAAGTTTATATCCTTTAAATGCTGCAAAAACATAATCACTTCAATCACTCATATTTTATAGAGAATAAAAGAGTATGCAGAAACCTGACGTCTGTATCCTGGAGCTCTGTATGAGACCGTGGGTTTGATTCTGCATTACATATGCAAGTCTACACACTGTAGCTCTGCCTTTAATGAGATCATGGGATAATCCCTGTTAACTGCTGGGTCATGCTGCTGCTGAACCAAACTATCTGAGACCATTACAGTGTGGGTCATCAGAGACACGCCACGCTACCTCCAGCGTCTGCTCATGCTCCGTTAACTAAACATTTCAGTGGTGGACGGCTTGGATAATGATGACTGTGCACTTCTGCGCCTGTTTTAAACCCATAATCCACAAGATGCTTATTCATTTGATGACATCACTGAGCAAACAGCATTTTATGAGCGGAGTCCAGCAGCAGTGTGAGTGGGCACACTTTTCCATGCAGCAGTGTTTCATGTGGTAAAGCAACAGAAGTTCTGACTCTGAGCTGCCCATCATTACTTTGCAGAGCATGCACATGTTTCCCCACAGTGCTGGATCTATTTTTCCTTCTTTGGTGCTTTGTATTTCTGTGCACAGTCTTTTCAGCAGCAGGAGTTGTTGCTGCTCACCTTGACTACCCAGTTCTTTTTTTTTTATATGTGTTCTGAGTAAACTGAAAGCTCTGCAGCGACACATCAGCTATGCCAGCATTCAAGCCATGTCTATTTAAAAAGTAGACTCTGGCATTTGGAAATTAGGAGTTTAAAGAAACTGAAAAAAAAATCCACAAGAAACTCATTAAAGCAGTCAATAATAACAAGCCAAAGAAATGAAATCAGACTAAAGGAGAGTAAGAAAATCCAAGAATAAACAGTGACAGTGCAGTGGAAGAAGTGAATATCTATTTGGTTTAATAAATGGCTGCAGCAAGTGGAAAAGTCCAAATCCAGGTCAGCCATCATATTTCCAGGCAGTCAGTCTGATGGAAAAGAAGAAAAGAGAAATGGAAGACCTGGGTGTAAATGAGTTCATTTTTAAGGAATAAGTGCAAAATGTAAAATATTGAACTATGAATAGGTTATTTTAACCTGTGTGAAGTGAACTTTGACCTTGCTCTTGTGAAGTGTGCACAATACTGAACAGGTGTATCCAGTTTATTCTGTCCACCATATAGTTATATTTAACTGGAGCTCATATTCTACTTTATAATCACCATGAGCCAATGCATTGAAATAACGTTCAAATGTGCATTTGTCTATGCCAATAAAGTCAGTCTAAGTTAGCATTTTAGCACCCAGTTTCTAATCTCTAAAATTCTATGAGAATTTTGAATGGGATTTTGGTTGGATAACGCTTCAAACATTATAAAACTGTTGTACATTTGTAAAGATTTTCCTACCGAACAAAAACTATCAATATCAGGGATGTGTGTGTTTGCAACAGAGCCTATTTTTGCTATTATCAAAAATGCAAATTTGTGATGCTAACTTCCAGGATGGTTTATTAAAATACTGTGTTTTGTTTGCTCTCTACTACAGACATAGTACAGTAGAGTAAATAAGAGACTTGTGGGTGAGTTTGAGCCGACACTGTCTCGGGGAAAGCCACATGACATAACACAAAGCATCGATCATGCTCGGTTTGGAGTGAAGTCCCTCATGCTGATATCTCCTGACTGCCATGACAGTATTTCTGCTGATAACGTAGAGAAGGGGGGTTGATAGTGGACGGGCGTGTCAACTTTTGGAGGCCGCCCGGCCCCACTTGCCATGTACGACTCAGGAATAACCTTATCTAGGTCACCTACACAGGACCTCACCTCCTCCTCCACCTCCTCCTCCTCCTGCTCTGCTGGCCACACTGATAAGAAGAATGAGTCCATTGAACGAGGCTATCAGGCTGGCGCTTAGCTCACCGAGTGGGAGCCAAACTTGTACCAGTTCCAGCCATTTCTTTGTCCGTTTGATTGTTGGTTTCTTGACTCTCTCTCTCATTCCCTCTTTGTCCCGCACTTTTTCTCACACACACACTTTTCGAGGTGGAGGGATGTTTCGCCCGAATAGATAACAACAGTCGGTCATTCACTTTCTCATTCCTTCCTCTCTTTGTACCCCTTTTTTCCCACTCGCTCGGCCGAAAAAAAATCTACTCTTCTTCTTCATGTTATCCACTGATTTCCCCCTTTCACTGCTGCTGGCCACAGTCAAATTAATCCACCCATGGGCCGGATTTCTGTTCATGCTCCCGTGCTCGCCCGGTGGCATGCTGGCTAGCATTACCCATGGGAGTAGGGTTTCCTGTAGAGCTGCAGGAGGTCATGTCTCTCACATTACCACCTGTTCGCTGTGATACATGCAGCAAGGTGACGACAACGTCTATTCAGCTGGGCGTTTAAAAATGTGCATTTTATGTTGGGGGGAAAAAAAAGGCTTGGATGATGTCAGAGCTTTGATGACTTTTTTTATGTTACTTGAAGAGGGAGTGGGGAGTGATTTTTCTTGCACAATAGTAATTAAATATAAGTGATCAGACTATTACCACTATCAGTATTTAAAGGCGTGTGTGTGTTTGTTCAAGATTATGTATTAAGGATCTAATGTTTGATTTACTTTAATCTTGAAACGCACATGCTTTCAGGAGATTAGTGTAATCTTTTTTATTAGTCATCATTCTTTTTTTGTAAATTATTTGGCAGCACTTGATTTAAAGTTGGAAGTAAAATACCGAGAGCAAAATTTGCCAGTGGAGTTAGAGATGTTCAGTTATTTTGTTGTGATTTTTAATGGTTTTTTTGTTGTTGTTGTTTGTTTTTTTGAGAAAAGGGTAGAACAACAGTCACTGCAATGACAAAAACAGAGTGTAACAGCTCCCACTGGGCCAGGGAAAGGTCATCCCTCCCCCTGATACATGTGGTGACCAGTTTCCTCCCCCACCATCCCACAACTCTACAGTACATCAAACAACAGTACTTACATACTATAAAATGTCACACATGCACATGATCATCCAGCTATTCAGAGTAATGATTTATAAAGATATATTTCAGACAAGTTGAATACAATCCACATTAGCATAAAAACACATCAAACATCATCATTTTAATTGATTATTCACGCCATTTATTCATTGGTAGCTTCATAAAAAATGAGAAAATAGTGAGCATTCCCTTTCTACATGTCTTCCCCTCTGTCTCCAAATACAGTTATCTTCAATTTGTACTTATGTGAAGTTCTTCAGGAAATGTATTCAGTTACATTCCACCGGTGTGATCTAATCTCTAAAAAAGACTGGCCGAAGCAAAATGGCGCCTGTAAGATGCCGTGAATCGACATCACAGTGGTGACATAACATGTTACACAAGAGGCACGGAACAGTAAAGAGATGAGTCGATTGATTTACAAATAAGTAGCAGACACATTTTCCTGCTTCAGCTGTTACCTGCTTTGTCCACAGCCACACTGTGTATTTCTATAGACGCGTCTGTCCCGTTTTATGGTGAAACATTACACATTGTTCTCCTGGGAACAACAGCTAGACTCTGCACGTATAGCACAACACAAACGTCTGTCACCACTACACCACTTCGACAAAACACCACAACAAGTGTCCCTTTTTCTAAAGTCTCCCTTTCATTTCTCAGGAACACTGGTCTGGCGCCATACTTATAAGGAAGGAAATTCCTTCAGCGTAAACAGCAGTGTAGAAAGATCACGCCTTTGATAGACCAACGTAGCCTAAATAGCTTCAATCAGAGCTGGAGGAAGCGTGTGCTGCAACATGGGGTGATGAGGTGATAAAGTGCGACAGCCGCGGCCCTCATCGGCTTTCAAACAGGCCCTAGATGGCAGAGATTCTGGAGGTCCCACGACAGGTGATACACATGGATCACATGTAGCATTATCTATATGTTCAAAGCCTCGATGCATATACATACCCACATGCAGCAATCATGATTAATGACACGTCTGGCTGTGTGATAATGACAGTTTGCATCTGCTCAAAGCATCCCGGTTTACTCAATGTTAGTTTCTGTACAACTAATCTGCATAGACAGTTTGTATTTGTTTCCATCAATTTCATTTGTTTTTAACATATTCCAGAGAGGTTGGAGTGGAACGATTACTCCCAAAGTCACTGGTTTATACCTAGGAGACTAAGGTTTGTGTCCCATGTGAAGCAAAAAGTCAATTGTTGTCATTGAACCACCACTTACAAATATTTTCCTCAGCCTAACCAAGTGGTTTTACTTCTTAAATACAACAAAGTAGTACGTATTAATTCACAATGATAATAAGATTTGTCTAGTCTTAATATTCTATGCACTCCCCATCCTACAGGTCAAAAACGTGCTGCCATTAATAACCCCTAAAATAAAGCAGCATTATTACATTTCAACCCCCAAATCTTTTTTCATAAGGAAACAACAAGCCTTTCATTAATCAAAAAAGAAAAAAAAATGTCTGTGTGTAAGTATCGGGGTTTTCTTAAAAGTTAAAAAAAATGGAGGGCAACAATGGCAGTCTTGAACTACTAACCAAATCTTTCCCTGACCTTCTAAGTGTATAAACAACAAAAATAAGTATTAGGACTATAGGAAAAGTCATTAAATTCCAACATGGATAAATATTTTTTTCTTTTTATTGCTGTTGTTGTTGGGAACATCTTGGCGGGGTCTTTCTTTCTTGACCCTTAAAGTTCTAGAGAGTGCAGACCTCTTCCAAAGCCATAACAAGAAGCAGATCCAAAGATTGTTGGGGGTGTATACATTAGATATTTTTAATCAAATGAACTCTTCATTGGGCCTCCACCCTTCCACCAACATCCATAAATCTGGGGCAAGTCATTTTTCTGTCATCCTGCTGACAAACAGACCAAACTGGACACATTATGTCATTATTGGAGGTAATGGTTGGATTACATGGATCAAGTTTACTACCAAGATATTGTTTTTACAACCCAGTATGGGACATCCTTACAGACTACTGCACGGAAGTCATAGAGATAAGGTTGTGGGTTAATGACCGAGTGTATTGCAGGATTTATAACATGCTACTAAAGTCCTTTGTTAATAGGCAAACGTTGTGGTTGTGATTCAACAGAAAAAGCCTCTGTGTCCTGTCTCATGGTCTGTCTGTGTTGATTTATCACATCCCACCACTTCAATGGAAAAGTTTCATTTCTGAGCTGGTAAAAACAAAGTCCAACTGTCATCAGATTTCCCTCAGAGTTTATATTTAATGCACTTTGCACATAATGTTTAGGAGATAGTTTGCCCCACACATATATTCCATCAACATGAACCGCCTCTTCTTCATTATCCTCCATCACTTCTGCTGTTATTCAGCTAATCTACAGCATCCCCCCACCCAACACACTGTGGTCATCAACATCACACAAGCCGAACCCTTTGAGGAAGCTGGGTGCTTGTTCTCAGGCATGTGGGCACAGTGGCTTTCACAATAAATGTGACATCAGGACAGATAAAGTTCTTGTTAAGTGCACTGAAGCTGACTTCCTGTCGAATTCCCACGGAGGTATGAATTGTCAAATGAGAAACTAGAGTGAACTCTTGCAGAAATACTGAACATTGACCCACAGATATCTCTGAAGTGGCTCAGACGTGGTTGTTGCCTGGGAAACTGACAAACCAGTTGTTAAACTGTCATCATCAGATAGAATTTATATAGAATAGAATAGAAGTTGTCATTTGACACCCGAACCTAATTAATTCATTAAAAGAAGCATGCATGTATATATTGCATTTGGTAAAACTGAATTTAATTATAGTTATATACATATATAACTGGCAACTTGCTGCTTCTGTGCAGTTGTGCAATTGTTAATGGTTCACCAGGTTATCCTTGTTCATATAGCTGACAGAGAGTTAATATATAACACAAAAATAAAAGAGAGAAAAAAAGAAAACCTGAGCTCTTTTAGTATCTTTTAAGAATCTAAGTGAGAACTGCCACTTGTTTTCTAAACTGTTGTCATGTTGCAAACAAATGCATGGTGTCTGGTGCTTCACAAGGTGTGGCTGTCCGTCTGCTTCAGACTTCTGGCACCATATGTTGTTCTCTGATAACATTTACTCTGATAACATACTGTATGTGCTTTTTGAGGAGAATGGGAGGGAAAACGAACACCCGAATCTACAGTCACATACACAACTGAACAAATGTTCCCCAGTGTGCCAAACCTACTTTGTGATCATGTTGCCTCTGATACATATCTGTAAATTTAAACTCTTTTTTATTCCTGAACTGCAAAGAAGGAAATAATATGCAGCAAAAATATCAGTGATAAAACATAGGTCATAAAGGTTTGGCTAAGGTTATCATGAGACTTCAACTTTCATCTAAAACTTTAACCAAAAAAAGGACAGGAAGTCCTGAAAGTCACCACAAAGATTAATATTTCGGATAACTTACATCAACATCTTCAGTCTGGAATATTTTGTCACTTTTTAATCATATGTCATTTTGTGCCTTAGAATCAGTAGTTACATTCTGCCCAAGTATTGCAAATCTTGAAATTCGGCATACTCAAGAACTGCATTGCATTGGTTCTGTAACAGCGTCTGGAGGATGTGGTCACAAGAGAGGCTGCAGCATGTCTGTGCAGTGTAGCACAAGCTGAGTGCAGCTGAAGTGTCATCCACCACAGTCCCTCGCCTGAAGGTCCAGCCGCTGTACAAGAGAATACGAAACGACAGCTTCGCTGTAAGTCGAACAAAACGCTGGACATGAGGAAGACCCCGGGGTCGGGTCTGCAAATCTGTGTGATGTTGATGCAATCATGTTTGTGTGTGCATGTGTGTGTGAAAAAGAGGCACAAGGCGAGAGGTACACAAAGATTGCTCAGGTATTCAGGGAGAAAGTGTGTGTTGCTGAGCTGACAGTACAGCTGTTAAACCAGATGGACAGAACTGTCCTGAGCATTTTGTTTGTGCGATACAGCACAGCAGTCTGATGCAGTGAAACTAATTCACTGGATCTCCTTTGTGCATGCTCTCCAAAGATTTTGCATCAACATTTTAACGAAGATGTTAATACTCCTCCTATTCAAGCAATATTTTATTCAACAATCTTGTTGAACTGGCATGGTTTATTCATTTAACAAAAGGTTTCCTGATAGTCAAACGTGTCCTTTAACATTTATGACCACGTCTTGCATTATGGAGAAAATCTACATGTAAAACATGGAGGAAACAAGAACTTAGAGATTTCTGCAGAATGCAGTTTCTACTGCCATGCTTTTGTGAATGTATCCAAAAAACTTGAGGTAGGAATACTGTAGTATTAAAATAAGTTTGTGTGGAATTAATATGAATGTAATGTAAAGCTGAATAAGTTGGACATGATTCAGATTTTTCAACATGGATGCCTGAAAATGAGTTAATCCAAAATGATGTAACAGCAGAGCCGTGCTTCCCCTCTGCTGCTTTGATGAGTTGTTCTGATGTCGGTGCAGATAACGATGATGGCAGTTAATTATTATGCTGTAATACATGCAGGCAACAGGAAGCAGGTTGGGATGGCTGTTTTCTATCACTGTGCCTCACGCTGTTCCCAAATCTGCTGCATCAGCCTGCTGACCTGAATTCAGCGTTTGGATGTTCGTTCCGAAATATTTTGACGCACACACACACAGCTCAGGGCGGCTCATATTCAGCTCAAAATAGCTCTTTATGAGCATTTTTTGTAGGACACATTCAAAGTTCTCTCAGGTCAATTCATTGGATTTCTTTGCATGACATTTCTTTGACCTACACATCTGACGTCGGCACGACAGCCGCCTTATCTGCCCCCAGCTCCCGAACCAGATACTGACTGTGTCTCTGTGTTGGCAAAGCAAACACAAATGCCTTCGTCATTTGAAGTAAAAACAGACAGAGTAATAGGCCAGCTGATTGCCATCACACTTCCTCCCCAGTGAGATCTGGAGGGTGAGTCTGATGAGGCTGCCGACCGGCCTCCTTATGCAACCAGACACAATCTGTCTGGCACCCACATATCTGCTGTAACTGATGTACAAAATGCTGCAAGGGGCGAGGGAACGGGTTTGTAAAGGAAACACACGTTATCTGTTTGTACATCACACAGTGCATGGAGTGGCCATCAGAGTTTATCGGTTCATGGAATGCAGAGACACGTGTGTGTATGTGGACAAAATAAAAATCCTACAATATTACAAACACTATAACCTGAGAAGGAGAAAG
>JAOWBC010000812.1:3854553-3880089 GCA_028566105.1 Hypoplectrus providencianus | reverse complement strand
TGTGTGTGTGTGTGTGTGTGTGTGTGTGTGTGTGTCAGTGAGCGATGTGACCTTGTAAAGATATTGTTATAATGTAAACAGCAGCACTGCTTGCTCTGCCAGCTTTGCTACTGACCTGTTTTAAAGGACAAGAAAAGGAGTTTGACTGCTTTAAACATAGTTATTCTTTTAATCACTATGTTCTGAATAGTGATTTTGGAGCTTTTAGCCTAAGTGCATCTGTGCTGCAATATCAGACTTTATAAAAAAAACTTTTAGATGTTGTCTTTTTTTTTTTCTTCGTTACGACTACTTTAAGTTCCCCTCCAGTCAAACACTTCATGTGTGAACTTCATTTTCTAGTGTCAAACTCTGCTGAATCTGCTGAAGGGTTAAAGTGTCTCTGTGTCCAGCCTAAATCTTATTTGCCTGCTTTAAAAAAAAAAAAAAAAGGAGAAAGGGAGGATGATTGCACATTAAGTTCATCATGACTCATGTAGGAAAATCTTCCTGAGATTAAACTAGCCATTTTTAATATGGTAAAACTGACTGAAACCTTATAAACCTTATTTACCTTAATTGTATCCCTTCTGTGAGTTGCTTTAATGAACAAAGTGACCATTTTCCAAAAATTGTTTTTCTTGACCTGATCTGGAAACTGACCCCTGCTGGCCTCAGACCAGCTGTGATGTCACCGAATCAAAGTACAATACGTGTGAAGTGAAAGGATTTCAATGAAACCCATGCCAGTCCATATCATAGACTGCATGGATATTGTAATGTAGTCACCCCACAGTTTGTGGTTTTGAAGTATTTTCCAGAATTTTTCTCACTGCCATGTTTTCCAATGTGTAAAACAGATCATGAACCAGAATTTTCAAGTCTTCTTCAATAAAACATGATGTTTATCGTGTCTCTGTTGTGTTGTCTCATACAAAAAGACTTTGTTTTGCAACCAGTGGAGTCGTCCCCTGCTGGAAATTAGAAAGAATGCAGGTTTAACAAACTTCTCCTTTGTTTTCACTTACAAACCCAGATAATTCTTTTTGTTTTGTTTTGTCTTTTTTTTAATTTTTTTTTTTTAATTTTTTTTTTTACTGTTAACGGATCTTTAAAATCAACAAGTACATCTCTTCATTTCTAACAAGTCACACAACCACTGTAGCTGGACCTGTACAGTCCCATCAAAAGAAGATGTTTTCATCTGTTGCTATTTGTTTATTGTGTTTTCTCCCCTTTGTATAAAAATACAAACCTGCATCCTCTTGCTCTCCATCTGCCAAAGTAAAGTTAATAGACCCATTATAGCAAATGGATTGTTCTCATAGTTTATTCAGTGCATCCTCCTACCTCTCCATTGTCTTTGGCCTCTGGGAAGCTGCTAATGTGGCGCCCGTAATAGCTTCGGTAAACTGTTATGTCTGATGTCTTTTTTTTTTTTTGTCGCAACTAATGGAAAAACTGTAGCCCATCAACACCAGCGAGCATAGGCAGGGGACAAAAATTCAGATAAATAGCTAGTCTAAATCGAAATATAAAAAAAATAAATGCATGGTAATCATAATAGATAGTAATTGGTTACCTATTGAACCTGTTTAACACCGGTTACATAATATGTACTGAGAGGCAATAAAAGCAATTAACTTTATTATTATAAAGTATATTTGAGAGATTAATTTAAATAAGCAACTTACAGCAACTTCTCGCCCCACTTCCCACCACTTGTTGCTTAAATGAACATGAAAAGGATGTAAAGATAAAAGGTTGTGGATTCAATCAGATTCTGTGTCCAGAATTAGATTCAAGTTGATTGGATAACACCCAGGAGTCCAAATCAAGTTTGTCCACACTCACATATCTATCTCTGTTTTGAACACACACATATAGCATACCCCTATACTCTGTTGCTGACTGATCTCCCAGAGAAAAGGGAAGGAAATGTTTGCTTACGCACAATCAGCTGATGACCGACTCTGTGTTTCCTGTTCTAATGACCTTCTGTCTACCATGAATTTCCACTGTGTACTGTGATAATGAATGTTTCTTATGAATGAACCATTCATAGTATTTGGCTGTAAACAGAAATGACCTGTCAAAGTTCACCAAATGATCTGCCAGCAGAGTGAGACTAGCCAAAGACAAAGATTTACCCAAATACCAGCCTGTTAATCAGTCTATAGACAAAACACAGCAGCACAGGGCTGGTGTTGAAGCAAAGCTGGCAACCGTTGTTGATTCATGGTGGTAGATGGTCAGTGGCTGCCACCTGCTGGAAAGAAGAAAAGAGTGCAAGGTTTTAAAGCGCTGTATTGTTTTTGGTAGTGTTTTATGTTGTTGTTGTTTTTTACATGGATATGACAGTCTTTTTTATTATAACCCTAACCCATAATTTACTGGGAGTTGGATACATAAATATATCAAAAAGAAATCCGTGCCATACCGTCTATGTATTATTAATACTGTTTAAATGTTATTTAAAAAAATGAAACAAAATATGCTGGGAGATTTGGAAGCTTTATACACTTTCTATTCTATTATTATTATTATTATTATTATTATTATTATTATTATTATTATTATTATTATTATTAATATTAATTTTCAGTTTTATTTATAATAATAATTGACTTTCTTACTTTACTAAATAAGTCAAATATTTAATGACATTTTATTATTCACTATTAACACCATATGATATTTATTAAAAAAGTGTCGCAGTTTATATTTTTGTGTTACGTACGTGTAGCTACTGTAAACTTTGGTTCCCTCCCAATCGGCGGAGCCTGTATTAATAATCGAACACACACACCACAAAGGCTCGGCCCCTAACTTTGAGTTTGACCAATCAGCGTCGGCTTTGAGCTACTGCGTCGCAACCTATTGGCTAAAACCTCAACCTATCAAACAAACAATCTAATGACAGTTCCGCATTGCCAAATTTCAACCTACTGACGTTTTTGGTGAAGTTTACGGCATTCAGGTGCTGTTGATTCTCCCGTTAAAAGTTTACGTTCAAGTTTTTTGGTTTGGTTTTACACTTGCAGACTATTCAACTAAAGTGAGATGCAGTCTCTACGGTGAGAACTCCTTATATTCATTATAATACTTCAGCTGTCTATAAATATTATGTTTTAGTCATTCTCAGTAGGAAACTAGCTAATTTGAATTTTGTCAACAATTTGATTTTATCATCAGCTAATGGTTAATACAAGTTTTCTTTGCCTTTCTTGAAAGCAAACTAGAATAATTTCTTTGTACCTACAGTTTGTGTTTGCTTTGTCATTATGATGGTAACACCCTTTCTGCTGGTTGAGTCACTTAAGTAACACACAGTTAAGTAACACAGATTTCGCAATAATCCAGAAGTTTCTTCCGGCCTGCCTGGTCCTCTGCTGAAAGGCTGGATGGCAAAACTGTGGTCATTACTGGAGCCAACACTGGGATTGGCAAGGAGACAGCTTTTGACCTGGCAAAGAGAGGTACAACCCATACCTGAGCCAGGATGGCCAGGTGTACATACATAATGTATAATTATACTGCCTGGTATTCCAGGTTGGGTTGGGTGTTATTGAATATTTTGGTAGAATGAGAATGAAACATTCAACTTGAAGGAAATCTGAATGACTTTAAATCAAACAGAGCTGAATATCTATTAATTATTAAAAAATTTTGGACATGGTGTTTTGTAATTCACATTTTGTTGTAATGTGATGAACGGGATATTTATTATTATTAGTTATTGTTCTTTTGCACCAATACACCAAAGCAAACTCCTTTTTGTTAAAACCTTTGGGCATATTATTTATTATTTTCTAAAACAAACATTGGCCAATTTCCTTAGTCCAGGTTTAGACCTTACAGTCTATGGTCTTGCTTTACTTTATCTCCGAACACATTTTACCATCAGAGGGCTCTCTTACACACGTTATACACACATTGCTCTTGTTGTCGAACCTCACTGCTGCTTATTCTTCTGTTTAGGGGCAAAGGTCATCATGGCGTGCAGAGACGAGGAGAGGGGTCAGGCAGCTGTGAAAGAAGTGATTGAAAACTCTGGCAGTGAAAATGTTGTTTTCATGAAACTTGACCTGGCAGATAGCAAGTCGATCAGAGAATGTGCTGAAGCGATTAACAAAGGTTTACTCATTTTTTAAAACCAAAAACGATAAGCATTAAGGGAGTTTAAAGACACGAATGCTGAACTTGTGTATTTCCTTTCCCACAGCAGAGCCGAAGCTCAACATCCTCATCAACAATGCAGGTGTGATGGTGTGTCCTTATGGGAAAACTGCAGATGGCTTTGAGATGCAAATTGGGGTCAATCACTTTGGTAAACAAAACTCTCTTAACTGTATCATGAAGAAAGGATTTGTAGATTTGTGACCCCTGACTTAATTTAAAGAGACTCAACATTACTGTCCGGATTATTAGTACATTGCTGTCTTTCAGACGAACTGCCACCCTGTGGAATTTAAATTTTTCCCTTAACGTTGTTGATTTGTGTTGCAAACTAAATAATATCCTGTAATGGTAAAAGCATATCAGACACACCACTTTACCATTTTTGACTAAATTGTATGTAGAAATGATAATTTTACAAAGACTGAGGACAAAGATCACTTTGTTTTCATTGTGTTTTATTATATAGTAATATTTAGCAGACATATCCTTGTGCTGTTAATTATTTATTAGTGTTATTATTGAAATTTGCTGTGTTGGTATGTGATAAGACAAATAGTTCTTTGGAGGTTTAAAGGGCTCAGTTTATGATGCTGCCATCGGGACATTTGTGCCTGCCAAGGTTTATAGACCACTCTTTAATTAACTTCCTCATCTGTAAATGTAGTCACAAAAGATCCCTTACTTGTGTGCATTGTCAACCATGTTATCTGCTTGATTTATTATATATATTTTTTAATTAATTTTAATATATTATGAAAATTAAAGGTCAAAGTTTCTAACAGGATATTTGACCTTTTAAATGCACGATGTGCAGTTTCATTAATTTCCTTGTTTTTCAGGTCACTTCCTGTTGACATATTTGTTGATTGACCTAATTAAGAAATCAGCACCAGCCCGGATCATCACGGTGTCCTCCATGGCTCACTCCTGGGGCTCCATCAACCTGGAGGACATCAACAGCGAGAAGAGTTACGACAAGAGGGCGGCTTACTCTCAGAGCAAGCTGGCTAATGTCCTCTTCACCCGCTCACTGGCAAAGAGACTAGAGGGTGTGTGTAATAATTATGTATCCATCATTTTAGCCGGTTCAAGAGCAGTTTCAGTAATCTGGTCTGGACCTTTCAGGCACAGGTGTGACGGCGTATTCTCTCCACCCTGGAGTCGTCCAGACAGATTTATGGCGACATCTGAGCGGTCCTCAGGCGTTTGTCATGAAGATGGTCAGTCCTTTCACCAAAAACTCCTCGCAGGGAGCTCAGACGAGCATTTACTGTGCGGTGGAATCATCGCTGGAGAAAGAGAGCGGTGGATACTACAGGTACTGTTATTACAGCCCCTATCAGAGCCTCCAACTCCGTCCACTTGACCTGAGAGACATTTTCTTTCTCTTTTTATTCATTTCTTAGAATGATGTTTAGAAGCAACTCTACATTGCCCATAGGAGTGAATGAGAGCATGTATGGTTGTCTGTCCCTATCTGTTTGGTGACCTGTCGAGGGTGTACCAGCGTCTAGCCGTGATTGGCTTTACCCTCCTGCAGCCTCTGTTCTGATAAGCAGTAAAGGAAATTAATTAACAGTATATGCACACAGGGAATTTTAGGGTTGTGTCCAGAAGGCAATTCTTCTTGTGAGATGGTTACAGCTTGGTGGGGAACATGAATTATAACATATACTTGCCTAAGATTAATTTAAATAATAACTTACCTGTGGAAATTGTACAGAAATGGAAGAAACAAAGAGGAACTGAACCAGAAGCTCATAGTACATTAAATCAAGCAGGACCAAACTAATGTATTAAGTGAAATAACTTCAGTGTCTCTATGCCTACAGCGACTGTGCTCCTGCTAACTGCTCAGCAGCCGGGAAAAACGACGAGCTGGCGGAAAAGTTGTGGGAGTTGAGCTGTCGGCTGCTGTCCATAACCTGGGAATAAACAACCTGGATTCACTATAAAATACTTAAAATTATTTGCATTGTATTTCACTAATGATACCTTTCAAGAAATGTTACAAAACATTAACCCGATTAGTTTTCTTACCGTTACATATTTCTGCCTCACTTTTTGCGCAAAATGGCACTATTTCTAATAAAGAAAACACTCAGTGTATCTTAAGAAGTTTACAGTTCTAATTTATACAAAAACTAATTATTTTGTAGTGGATATTATTGTGGATAATTTGTTGACTGATACAGGAAATTGTAATGCGTCAGGCTATGAAGGTTTCTTCATGTCACAAATGTTTTTCTGTTCCAGGATTTTCTGGTAATAAACACGTTACAATGTTCTACTTGCATGCAATGGACATTCACATTATTTGGATATAAAGAAACATTTTTGGCTAACTACATGGGTATTTACACTGGACAGCAGCACACCACTATTAAATTTATGATTTTTTCTCATATTTTGGTTTGATATCTTCTGTCGTTTGAGTATTTTATCTTTGACACATAGAAAAATATTTTGGACATTACAAGGAGAATATCCATTTGTAATTAGATAAACATTTAAACATTTACACTTAAGATATATCAAGTATCTCCTGTCCTGGATGTTCTCAGTATCTGGATTTAGCACATAAGTAAAAGCTTTAAAATATTTTAACATCTATGCAAGAAGAACTTTAAATGGATCCCCGATAAGACCCAAAATCTTTCCTTAGAATCTGACGTCCACTTAGCACTCCAAAACAGATTTATGTAAAAGCATTATATAATAAAATATGGATTTTCTGTTATATTATTGTATATTATTATTATGTATTGGTGTAACTTAAAGTTTAAAGCAACCAGGTAGTTATTTCGAAACAGTTACAACAGTCCTGCTGCCTTGCAGCAAATAAGTTCCTGTTGCCTGTATGTTAAAATCAAAAGCCATAAAAGTTTCCATTCAAGGCTTTTCCGAGGTTTATTCAAGTCCACCTCAATTTATCTAATCAAAACATGAAACTAATGGAAGGTATGTTAAGGCCACACCCTTCTTTAATGTTTAATATGCATTATATCATACATTTAAAGCCATGATGACATTGATGACTCATCAAAACTTGTGGAAAATAGTGATTTTAAAAGAGTGGCAAGAACTCTCTTGAATTTATGCTGCAGGATAAAAGTTGCTTTAACTTTAAGTTTAAAGGAACCAGGTAGTTATTTTGAAACAATAACAACAGATGTTTTTTTTTTTTTTTTTCCAGGCCCTGCAGCAAAAAAGTTCCTCCTGCCTGGAGGATAAAGTATGAAATACTGAGGTCAGCTAGCTGTTGATATTAGTTTATAGGTTGTTACATAAATGCCTTTTGGCACAAGGTGCCTTTCCCAAGGATTTTGCCCTGATCTTACCTTTGGGCTTAATCAACTGTTGTCAAAGTTATAAAGACACGTAATAAAGGTGATCACAGTTAATAACTTTAATACCAGCGTATGATCTCTGTGTGACTGCAGCGGATTGATAAAGGCAATAAAGCAGAGATAACGGCTTAATATGAACATGAGTACTGGGAATGTACAAAGGCAACCGAAACTTAGATGACCGTCAGAAAAAAAACACCAAGGACTCTGCTTTTAACGGCAGTATATTAAAACTCCATTTAATAACAATGTATCAAACCAAAAACTTTATCTTGTCACAGTGTGGTAAGCTGTTTTGATTGGTTTTAGAGAAATTTATGAATTTTTTGCTTTAATTTCTTACTTGTAGCATTTTAGTGTAAAGCCAAACTAAACACCATGAGGCTGGCAAAAGCAATGGCAATTAAAATGTATTTCCAATGTACATTTTATTCCCAGAGGCATCCCAAAGTGCGCATACAGCATGAAAAATAAGAGAAAGAAAACTCAAGTAAAAATAAAACAATTTTTTTTATTCATTAAAAGCAATGGCAAAAATACAAATAAAAAAATGTCACATGCTAGGAGAAAATATAATTTATTATTTATATTTTTTATATACTTCAACTGATATTGCATCTGGGGTTGACTTGTCATGCTTTTTTTAATAATCATCATCATTATTTAAATATAACAAGTTCTATCCCTGAAGTACAATGTTGCATTTAAAAACAGGATAATACAAAACTCATATCATAATATCCATATAATTCACAGCTTTAAATGTAATTTTTGCATACCTAACACATTTCATGCAGTGTTTGTTACAATCATTTTGTTATAATTTGTCTATCTGATCGTAAGTGGTCTCTGTCAGTTTCCATGATGATGCAAGTAATTATTAGTTGCATAATGAGTTCAAAGGTAGCTCCATACATTTTATTTATGGACATAATTGCATTGTATGTTAAAATCGAAACCCATAAAAAGTCTCCATTCAAGGCTTTTCCAGAGTTTATTCAAGTCCACCTAAATTTATCTAATCAAAACATGAAACTTATGAAAGGTATGTTAAGGCCACACCCTTCTTTAATGTTTAATATGCATTATATCGTGCATTCAAAGTCATGATAACATTGTTGACTCATCAAAACCTGTGGAAAATGTAGTAAACTCTAATATTTTGGTGAGTGAAGTTGAAGTTTCATTTCAAATTGATATACAGATATTTTAAACCTGATTTTCTTTGTTGATTTGTACATAAAATTGTGATAACTGTCAATGAAACGAGACCTAGAACCACCTCATTATTGGATAAAACATTGATTTACTCAATAAACTTGGTCTAATAATTTGCTAGGTGCCATAAATGTGTGCACTGAAGTCCTTCATCTCCATGGCCACGTATACAATCAATCATTAATGTTTAATAAAGAAAAGAAGCTGGCTATAAGAATCAAGAGCAAGTCCGGCAGTGATACCATCACTGAGCAAAAAGGCTGAACAGAATGGATGTAAGGATGCACCGATGCATGACAAAACTGGACTAATTACACATTTTTAAAGCTCATTTGTGTCTGGATGTGATGTTGCCTGAAAGGGACAGTGGTGTTGGCTTGACAGTGCAGTAAAGGTTTTTGATTTTCCTTTACAGTAATGTTCAGTCATAATGGAAGAAGCTGAAGATGGTATTGCCGTTGTGGGCATTGGATGCAATTTTCCAGGAGGTAAGCTGTTCAGATTTGGAAACTTAGCTTTGGATTGTTAATGTTAAATTGACTTATTTCCCAGTTACAGTTTTCTCTCTGTCACTTACTATGTGTATGAAGACTAAGGTTTTTGCACTTGAGTACCAAGTCAGGTCCCAGACAATATCATATGTGCTGTTTAACAAATGGAATATCAGTTTGGGAGTATAATAATTTTACAAAAATCATGATTGCTTTACAAATGTAATCAAGTAATGTCTAGTCATAATTTGGTATCTAGTCAGACCTAAGTCAAAAATTTGATGACTTCAAGTTCACTCCTCAGATTCCTACCCTTTTTTATTATAACACTGTTATTTCAAATCAGGGGAGTCATGCAAATATAAAATACTTAATTCACACAGTGGGCATTACCTACCTGCTTCAATTTATAGTACAACACTGAACAATTACTGAGTGTGTAATATATCTTTCTAAACAGGAGAGGGGCTTGAGAATTTCTGGAAGGTTCTGTTAGAGGGGAGAAACTGTTCTGTGACCATTCCCAGAGAGAGATTTGACTTGGCCAGCTGGTATGACCCTGATGAGAACAAAGCGGGTAAATCCCGCACAGCCAAGGCAGCTCTCATCAACGGGTATGCTCTCTAAACCTCTTTATATAACCTAGTCAAATAGGCATGCTGAACTGTAAATCTGTGTTGTTATAGAAAGTCTATAAGTCTTCATTTATGTTATTTTTTCTGGCTTTCTTAATAATAATATATTAAAAAAAAAAACGGGTGCATCTTTCTGTTACTCCTATTTTTTTTTTTTTTTATACTTGTCTTCTTTAAACTGGATGAATGGTGCATCTTAAAATTTGGGACCTATTGAAAATATCTATATGATGTGTCTCTTGTAGCTCAGGACCATACTTAAAATATTGGAACTAACTTTAATAACCCAAGTGGCAGCCCCCCTTTTGTATTTTTAATCCTCTAACATGTCTTGTGGAAAACCAATATTCCAGAATCTCTGCTCTAAAGAGCTGATTTCCTTACTTTAGACTACGTCACAACAAGTTGATTTAACTTCAGCCAATTAAAGTTTAAGATTTTTTTTTCAGTCACTAAGTGTTGTCTGGATGGTTTCAGGTTCAATGAATTTGACCACAAGTTTTTTGGCATCAGCGACAGTGAAGTGGAACAAATGGACCCTCAACAAAAACAGCTCCTCCAGTGTGTTTACAGGGCGCTGGAGAATGCTGGCATCCCTATGGAGAAGGCCAGTGGGACCAGGACAGGAGTGTTTTTTGGTTAGTCAGTAAAAATAAATTGCAAGGAGATTAATTATCTACCTTGTAAAACCACCGATTTTTTTTGCATTTTTATTACCGGCTTTTATGTCACTTTTATTATAGGCCTGATGAACCGAGATTATGAGACAAATGCTGCACATGTGCATCCAAGTATCATCAACCACTGGACAGGCACCGGGCTTGCCATGAGTATAGCAGCAAACAGAGTCTCCTATATCTTCAACTTCACTGGACCCTCGCTGTCCATAGACTGCGCCTGTTCATCATCTCTCGTGGCACTTCATCTTGCCTGTCAATCCATTAAGCAAGGTCTGTTCTGTGTGTCTAAATATAGTTATTGACACTCCTAAGAGTCTCCGAAGAGCACTCCAAAGTGCCTTATTGTGGGATTAATTACATGGATGGGTGTTGAAAAGGGCATAAAATTTTATTGTGTGGGTTTTATCTGATGTGCTTTATCTTATCAGGTGATTGTGACATGGCTGTTTGTGGAGGAGTCAACTGTATCATAGAGCCAAGAGTGTTTGTTGCCCTCAGTAAGGCCAAGATGATCTCACCTGAAGGAACCAGCAAACCTTTCTCCAGCAGAGCTGATGGTTATGGTAGAGGAGAGGGTTGCGGGGTTGTTCTCCTGAAGCCGCTGAAAAAAGTCAGTCTGAATTTAAATAAAAGTCTAACAATTTCATTATTTTCCAATTCCTTTAAATTGTTATGCTCTTGTTGCTTTTACAGGCTATACAAGACCATGACCACATCTGGGGTATCATCAGCAAAACAGCTGTCAACCAAGATGGACACTCGGTTTCTCCAATTACTAAACCCTCCATGTTACAACAAGAAAACCTTCTGCGCCGAATTTACTCAGAGTCCGACCTTGCAGATGTCCAGTACATCGAGGCACATGGGACTGGTACCCCAGTTGGGGATCCAACAGAGGCAGAAAGCATCTCAAACGTCATTGCTAAAGCCAAACCTCCTGGTTCAGAGACGCTGCGGATTGGATCTGTGAAGAGCAACATTGGACATACAGAATCTGCAGCAGGAGTTGCTGGACTCATTAAGGTTCTCCTAATGATGAAGCATGAGACCATTGTTCCCTCAGTTTTCTACTCTGAGGAGACTGCCAGTGTAGATGCCAAAACCTTGAAAATTAAAGTTCCCAAGGAAGCAGAAAAGTGGGAAGCCTCTGGTACAAGAATTGCAGGAGTTAACAACTTTGGTTTTGGGGGTACAAATGCACATGCCATTGTCAAACAGCACAAACAGTCATGCGCTAAGTTAAAGGCTGATGCTAAACAGGCAAAGTGTTTTGTCATGTCTGCAAATTCTCAAAAATCTCTTACTCTGACAACAGAAGACACAATTAAACAGCTAGAAGCAAACAACAACATGGATCTAGATTCTCTGTTGTACACATCAGCTTGTAAGAGAAGCCACGTCAAGCACAGATACAGAAAGGCCATCTTTGTTTCATCAGTAGTTGAGCTAAAAGAGAAGTTAAGTACCAGTGTTGGCAAAAATATCCAACCGTGCTACCAAGATCCAAGGTTAGTTTTTGTCTTTTGTGGAAATGGTGTCACTTACCATGGTATGTGCAAACAGTTACTAAAACAGGAGCCTCTGTTTAGGGATAAGATCACAGAGATTGCACATATTCTCAAAAAACTGAGTACACTGAATATCTTGGACACACTTGAGAGTGAGTTTGAGAGTAGTGACTTCAACAAACCCCACGTTGTCCAGCCACTCCTCTTTGCTATCCAAGTTGGCATTACCACCTTACTCAGGAGCTGGGGTGTCAAGCCAGATGCAATACTTGGGCACTCTGTCGGCGAGGTTGCAGCTGCTCACTGTTCTGGCCTCTTGTCTCTTGAGGATGCAGTAAAAGTCATCTATTTCCGCAGCATTCTCCAGAGCAAGGTCACAGGGGGTAAGATGCTTGTGATCAGCAACATGGCTGTATCAGAGGTGAATGCTCTTCTCCCTGGTTACTCTGGTCGAATTTGCCTTGCTGCTTTTAACAGCCCCCAGTCATGCACCCTCTCAGGTGACGCAGATGCAATTGAGAGCCTCCACAAGGAGCTAAGCACCTCAGCCAACAGTCAGAATCTGTTCCTCCGAGTACTGGATGTCTCTGCTGCCTACCACAGCCACATGATGGACCCAATTCTGCCTGAAATTGAGGAGACAATTGGCTCCTTAAAGGTGTATGATCTTGACACAGAGTTGTTCTCAACAGTGACAGGCAAGGAAGTACAACAGGGGGATTTCTGCACAGGGGAATATTGGGCTAAAAACATTCGTGATCCAGTAGCTTTTGAGCAATCAGTGAAGTCAGCAACTAAAGGTAGTAAGAATACTGTGTTTGTTGAGATAGGGCCAAGAAGGGCTCTACAGAGAAACATCATGGAAACTCTGGGTAATGACACAGCTGTTCTTGCCTCGGTGCAGCCAGAAAAAGATCATGAGACAATCAAGTCTGTTGTGTCTAAGCTGTTTGAACTTGGTTTCCAAGTAAATTGGAATACCTTCTACAGAGGATTTGAGACAATGCCACTGCCTATTCCAAAGTACCAATTTGATTGCTCTGACAGAGATGTTATCATTGGAGCAGCACAGAATAATAAACAGAGTAACCATCCTGTGCTCTGTCAGACAGGAAGTGAAAGCAACATTTTCAGCTGCAATTTGATGTCTGACTCTTCTTTCTACCTAAAAGAGCACAAGCACAACAACATACCTATTATCCCTGGTGCCTTCTATGCTGAGTTGGGATTAGCCACATTCATGGCCAGTGCAAAACCAAAAGTACCACTCAGCTCACTACAGCTCAGTGTCAACTTTCACAGTCCATTTGTTTTAACTCAGCATTCACCTGAAATGAAAGTGCAACTAGAACAGACAGAGAAAGAAACTAGGTTCATGGTACTCTCTCCATCTGCAATGTATGCATCAGGCACAGTGGTTTCAAGGAAAGAGAGACTGATTGAGGAGCAGTGCATCTCACTAACCTCCATCTACAGAAGATGCACATCTGTCGTGAGCTCTCAGGAGTTCTATGGGTATCTCTCTCAAGGAGGGTTTCAGTATGGAGATGTTTTCAAAAACAAGGGAGATGTGCACTATGGGGAAGATCTCAAGGAGGCATTTGCAAATGTCACAGTTCCAGAAGAACTGCAGTCTCAGTTGCACGAATACTGCATCCATCCTGTTGTGCTGGATTTTTTGATGCAACTCCTCCCAGTTACAGTAGAGCACATTTTTGCTGGCAGACCCGGATTTCCTGCCAAAATAGGAAGTCTGATAGTGTTTGAACCCTTGCAAGATGAGATGGTTGTCTATCTGAGAGCAATTGATGTGGGCACTGATCACTTTGAGATTTGTGGTTGCTTTGCTGATAAAGAAGGAAGAGTGTTGGTTGAGGTAAAGAATGTGATAATCAAGTACCTTGGCAGTCATTCACATGTGGTTGATGAGTATTTCTACCATAATGCCTTTAGTGTTGTCCCTGAAAGCATCACATCTGCTCCTCCTCCCAGGGCCTTGGTCTTTTGTGATCGAATAGGGATTTCTAAAGGCCTGCAACAATACTTGGACCCCAAGTCTGAGTATGTTTCATTCACACATGCCAAAGATATCTTGAGTCATGGGTTTCCTTATCTCTTGGCAAATCTCAACATAACAGATATTGAGAAAAACTTTGATGAGGTCTTATTTTTGTGGGGCAAAGAAGACCTCACTTCACTGGCAGCTGATGTTGTCATGCAGAATTTGGCAAGTTGCTGTGAGACTTTCCGCCAAATAGTCCTTGAGCTAAAGCAGATCAGCTTTCCAAACTCCATCAGAGCAGTCACGTACCGTTCCTCTGACATCACAGTAGACCACATCAGTCCAGGGTTTGCACTTGCTGGCATGACAAGATCATTTGCTGCAGAGATACCAGATCTTTCATTTCAGCTGATTGATATGAGCAATGTCTCGGCTCAGGACATTGCAGCTTTGTCTGAGGTCCTAAGATCCCATCCTTGTGACAAGTACCCAGAGTTGGTGGTCAAAGATGGTGTGATTCTGAAACCTTCCATTGTCCGCACTCCACCTGAGATCATTGACAGTTCAGTGGGTAGTTTTACCTCGGCAGTATCTGAGCCCTGCATTATCCAGACAGCTACGGCACATAAGATGACTCAACTGAGTGCCATTACTTTTGAAGAGGATGCCCAGCCGATCAAGGATAAATCAGTGGAAATTCGGCCCATCAAGATATGTGTCCATTCATCTGATTACTTTCCTGTCAGTGATTCACATCTGAAATTTGGCCAGACATTGTACTGGAACAAACACTCTTCACAGAAACACAAGCTGCTGGCTCTTGATTTCTGTGGAACTATTACAGCAGTTGGAAAAGATGTAAGGAAACTGAAAGTGGGAGACCATGTTGCTTCCTGTTACCCTGTGGTGGCAGCCAGCAAGGTTAGAGTTTCAGAAGATGTGTGCTACAGCACCAAGAGGTTCCCATTCCTTCAAAAAACACCCTGTGTTTCCTACTTTGTGCTAGCATGGGAGATCCTGCATAGAGCCTTGCCAAGAGCCAAACACAACCTCGGTATCATATCATCTGTGCGCAATTCTGCTCTGATGAAAGTCTTGGCACTCACATCTTGCAAGTCAGGTTGGAATGTGACCACTGGCACACAGTGCAATGGCTCATTTGTAGATGTCAATCAAATGGAAGTGTTTGTGGTCCTTCCTCCATTTGATGAATCTCTGATTGCTAAAATATGCAACTTTCCAGGTGTCCAACACATTGTCCTCATCTGTGAATCTCAGATGCAGTGTTTGCTTGCGCAGGATGTGATCCAAAGTGTAAAGGAAAGTGTTCATGTACAGACAATCCAGATGCCAGTCGTTTTGCAAAAAGGATCTTTGAGTGCACATCGGCCACACATTTATCAATGGCTAAAGTCCCTTAACCTGAGCAGGAAAGTTGCTCTTGAGAATTATACCTTTCAGAGTGGCAATTCTGAAATCATAGAGAAGCTTGATTCAAAGACACCACAGTCTTACTTTAGCTCAACGAAGCTGGCTGTTGTGGCTCTGGAAAAAGATTACAGCTGCATGCTGTCTGAAATTCCAGTGCTGCCAACTAAAAAGCAGCTTTTCAGAAAGAGAGCTGTCTATATAGTGGCAGGGGGTCTTTCTGGTCTGGGTTTTGAAACGGTCAAGTTCATCTCACAAAGAGGGGGTGAGTTCATTGTCATACTTTCCAGAAGCAAGCCCACAACAGATGTACAGCAAGAGATCCACAACATAGAGAAACAGTGTGGAAACTGCATTACAACCATGGAGTGCGACATATCTGTGTCTGAGTGTGTGCACAAGGTTATCAGTGCAATTGGCCAGAAATTCCCAGGTTGTCCAATCAGAGGACTTTTTCACAGTGCAGTTGTCCTCCATGATGGGCTGATTGAGACCCTTGACAGATCTCTTTATGAGAAAGTTTTCAGACCCAAAGTAAATGGTGCCTTGAATTTGCACCATGCAACAATGAACTGTCAACTGGATTACTTTGTGTGTTACTCTTCAATCTCAGCTTTTCTGGGAAATGCATCACAAACAAACTATGCAGCAGCAAACACATTCCTTGACATGTTCTGTCAGTACCGGCGCAAACTTGGTCTGCCTGGACAGTCCATCAACTGGGGAGCTCTAAACCTTGGTCTCCTCTTGAACAAGGAACATTTCCAGCGCTTTCTGGAGGCAAAGGGGATGATGGTGTTGGATGTGGCTGAGATTCATAAAGGTCTGGAGCAATGCCTTCTGCTTAATCGTCCCCAACAGGCCATTTGCAGGTTTCACTTCAGGAACATCAGATACAACATCCTCTCACAGAACAGGGCCTTGACCTTGCGTCTGGTCGCATTGGTAAATGAGGCTTTCAAAAAATCAGAAGAGACAGAATCTCAAACAAAACAAACCGACAGTGTCTCAGCAAAAGATTATGTTGTTTCTCTGCTGTGTGAGACCATTGGCATGGATAAAAGTGAGCTGAAGGATGACTTACCTCTGTTATCTTTAGGCATTGACTCAATGCAGGCCATGACTCTTCAGAATCTCATCTTTCAGGAGAGAGGTGTGAATGTGCCTTTGGTGAAACTTTTGGATCCCAATGCCACAATAGCAACAGTAGTAGCTATACTGAGTGAAAAGGGTGCCAGTGAAGGTGAAAGCTTCAGTGATACACCAGGTGGTAGTGAAGGTGAAAGTTTCAGCGATAAATCAGAGTCTCCTCCATTTGAAGGCAGGGCTGTTGTTTCTACCAGATTGTAAACATGTTAATACGACTAATCATTTTATTGGACGAGATTACATTTTTTGTCCTCAAACAAATTGTTTCCAATGTTTTTAATGTATTTTCCCTATTTCTTTGTGTTTGTACAATTGTCTTGTTTAGGTTCATTTAGGTACTGCAGTTTTAAATTACAGTAACCATTTGCCATGCTAATAGTTGACAATATTTTTGTTATTGTATTCAATGCAATACATCATGAATTTTGACATAATGTCACATGTTGTGAATATATTTATCATTTTCTCTGGTTATTGTTAAAGTATTGCAGTTTTATGTTGTTATAACCATCTAGATAATACTGGACTATTTTTTTCTTTTCTTGAGGGGGGGTTGAAAAAAAGGCTTATGATGACAATTGCAATACAGCAGCATTTCTGCTTTGGTGCCACATTTTCATAACGTATTTTGTATTTTGTTGTTGTTTTATTACTTTATTATTTTCTTATAACATACACACGCTATTTTACTCACTTTTTGGGAGACATTACCAATATTCAGTGGATGTTTTGTATCACAATTTTAAACACATTCTGTTGAATGATGTTGATGATGATGTTGATGATGTAAACTTGAAATGAGTCAGCATTACAATTAATGACAAATGAAGTGTGAATAAATGATGACATTAATTGTAAATTGGTAATGTAAATAAATGTAAGTATCACTATAAATATTAATAAAAGAACATATCTTATTTTATGCCTTCTGATTCATCTGTTAAGCTCGTTTGTAATGTTTCTAACAGGTTTTTTGAGACAGGTTTTAGTTTGCATAATACTAGCATGAACCTACTTTTCACTGCCTGTTTAACATTCACTAGCCTCTTGCAGTTCATGGCCAGTTGTTATCACTGCTAGCTTATTGATTCTGATTGATAATCACCTTTATGGGGATAATGAACAAGAAGTGATACAGTACACTGGCATCTCCCATAAATGTTTAATTGGGGGCATGTATGATTATGAGCCTTTTGCTGTTTTAACCATTTATTCATGCTGTGTGGTCAAGGAAGCTGTCCCCACAAAACAGATACAGTTATCTATTATATAAATGTTTATAGAACTGTTTTCCTAAAATTAAAATCAAAATAAATTCCTCATATCAATAAAAAACATTTTTTTAATTGTGTGATTCTTTGAATAGTAGTGAAATTAAAATAGATTTAAGACGCAATCAAGCATAAATTTAAATTAAACACTATGATAACAGTCATTGTGCAGGTCTTCTACATATTCAGAAATATAAATATACACATTTCAACAAAAAAATAGAAAGTAACATATCGTACAACTATACACCCAATAACAAATACTTGTAGGGTTGTACAAAAAAATAAAACCAATACAAAACAAAACCACATCAGCATAATTATTCACAAGTGTCTTTGATACTCACAAAATCTTTTTGAACTCAAAATACAAAGTATTCTCTGATGCAGTCCTTTGTTATTATCCATTATTCTTTACAATCGCTGTCAAAGTGGCCAGTGTGCTGTTGGGGTCCAGTATTCTAACCAAAGGCACATTGACACCAGTCTCTTGGAAAATTTTATTCTGCAGAGTCATGGCCAACATTGAGTCAATACCTAGTGCACACAGAGCTGAGTCATCATCCAGCTCATCTATGCTAACATTGCTGATGTCACTGACAATTGTTCTCACGCTTTCATGTGTGGAAGGAAAATGCTGAACCCTGGGTTCATTCAGCAGTTCGTCTTTTAGCTCCATTTCCACCAAAGCTGACAGCCGCTCTCTGAGGGATGCATTTTGTGAAAGTACATGAATGTGAAGATTTCTGAAGTTGAACTTACATATTACTTGTTGTGGTCTGTTCATAACAAGACACTTTTCAAGTGCCTCTTGAACATCACACACATCCATTGTCATCATCCCCTTTGCCGCAAGGAACTTATGGAAATGGTTTTTGTTCAACAAGAGGCCAAGGTTCAAAGGACCCCAATTAATGGACTGTCCAGCAAGACCAAGGTTTTTTCTATAATGACAGAATGTGTCAAGGAAAGAATTGGCTGCAGCATAGTTACACTGTGAGGCATTGCCAATGAATGAAGAGATAGAGGAGTAACACACAAAGAAGTCCAGTTTGTTGTGTAGTGTTGCATAGTGAAGGTTTAGAGCCCCATTCACTTTGGGCTGCAGCACCTTTCGGAAGAGGGACTCATCAAGATTTTCAATTAATGCATCATGTAACACTGCGGCACTGTGAAAAACTCCTTTGATTTGACAAGTAGGGAATCTTTGTTTGATCTTTGTTATCGCATCCACGACTTGCCCTGACACAGAAACATCACATTGCAGATTCAGGATAGTAACTGCATATTTTCTCTGGAGGAGCTCCATTTCCAACTGCATTTCATTAGTCAGAGTACTTCTGGACAGTGTTGTAATACAGCCCCCACCATTATGGGCAATGAACTTCACTGTCTCCAGTCCCAAACCAGAGAGCCCTCCAGTTACAATATAAACACAGCTTTGTTCAAAGAAATGTCCAGGTCTTGTAAGTAAAGGGATCTCAGACACTAGACTTTCAGATTCTCTGTGATCTAGAACAACTTGCTGCAAAGTCTTTGCTGTGAAGTAAGATTCAGCATCTGCCCTGGTCTGAAGCTCCTTTGTGCTAGACAATTGAAAAGTCTCTCTTTTCAAAGGTAGAGACTCCTTATCAAGACCTAAAGATATTAGCCAATTAGTGATGTTCATGTTATGTACTTGCAGATTGGCTCTCTGGAGAACAGTTGTCATGTCAAGCTGATGTACATGCATGTGTTCAGTCCTTAATGCAAACATGTTGGCTAAGTGTGAGGATGACATGTGGCTGTGACATACAAAAATAACATGTCTATCATGACCACAGTTGTTACGCATTCCCTGCCATGAGTGATCAAACGGGGGCAGAAACACAATTGCATGACTCTGATTAAAATGCAGGGATTCTTCTTGGAAATGTGACAGAGAGGAAACATTCCAGCCTGACCTGTTTGCTGTCAGAGCCAAGACTTTCATCAGACCAGAAGCTGAGTTGGAGGAGATGATAACAAGCTTTCTGTTCTGTTGTTTTGCATTGGGTAGCATTCTCTGAAGGATATCCCATGCTAGTACAAAGTAAGACACACATGGAGTCTCTTTCAAGAACGGTAATTTCTTTATGCTGTAGCATACAGCTTCAGGAAGTATGATCTTTGCAGTGGCAGCAACTGGGTAACAAGAAGCAACATGATCTCCCACTCTTAGATTACAAACATCTTTTCCAACAGCTGTGACAATGCCACTTAAATCTAAAGCGAGAAGGTTATGTTTCTGCGATGTGTGCTTGTTCCAATACATTGTCTTGCCGAAGTTCAAATGTGATGTAGTGACAGGAAAGTAATCAGATGAATGGGTGCATAATTTAGACAGCTGAATCTCAACTGACCTCTCTTGGACAGGATTTGCCTTTTTGTTGTAGGGAATTGCAGACAAATGAGTCATTCTGTATGGATCAGTTGTCTGTAGAACAAAGTCTTTCACACACCCTGTGTGCATATCACCTTCACATGAAACCCCTTTCCTCATGGGGGTCCGTGCTATTTTTGTTGTTGATGCTTGACCTTTGCTGATCAATACCTCTTGTTGTTTGCACGTGTTTATCACATTAGCCAGCATTTCAATGTCTTCACTGGTCACAGAAGCAAGGTCAATCAGCTGAAAAGAGACGCCTGCCATCTCTGCTGCACAAGCCCTCATCATACCCGACAGCACAAAACCAGGACTGACATGGTCCACAACGATCTCTGTCGATCTATAGGTAATGACGCGGACAGTGCAAAAGTGTTTACTCTCTTTCAAGGCTAAAACAATCTGGCGAAATAGCTCACAGCAGGTCACCAAGCAGTCCAGAATCTTTTCAGATGATAGGTGACTGAGGTCTTCAACACCCCCAAAAAAGAGAATGTTTTCCAAATCCACACTGGTGTTAAGTGTTCTGAAAACTAAATTTCTAACCTCATCTGCCACCCATTGCTCTCTGCTCTCCATAAGTACTGAATCTGGGTGCATGAATGGCATAATTTGTTTTGCAATGCCAAGTTTATCTTCCAAAACAAGTGCTTTTATTTTGTTAATTTGCAATTTTATTATATCAGGAATTGTAGTCATTTCATTGTGGAAGAACCAAGACTGAACAACACTTGAGCAATTCCCCAAGAATGAGATCCTCACCCCCTTAAGCTCCACCAGGACATGACCCTCCATTGTGGAAAAGCAACCACACACTTCTAGGAAGTCTGGAGTCTCTTGAGTGGCTCTTAAGTACATGACCATTTTCTCTTGCAGTGGTCCTGATATGGTTACACTACCAATAGCTGAGGGGAACCCCTGCTTGGCTGTTAGGTGTCCAATAGCTACCACAGCAGTCATTTGCAAGAAATAGTCTAATAATACAGGGTGAATGAAATACTCATGAAGGTGTTTTTGAAGTTCCTCAGGTACTTGAATTACTGTCACAGCTTCCTTAAATTCATCTCCAAATTGCACATCATCAAGCTGTTTGAACACGGCCCCGTATTCAAATCTGGCTTGGGAAAGAACTGAATAAATCTCTTTTCTCTTCATAACCAAGTTGCATCTTTGGGAGATCACATCAAAACAAATGGTTGGCTCTTCCAACAGCAGTTGGCCATCTGCACACCTGTATGTGCCGCAGGCATGTGTTGCAACAGAAGACTGTATCTTAAAAGAAGTCTCAGTCTTTTCATCCTCCAGTGTCACTTTCAACTGATGACAATTTGCAGTCAGTGAAAGCAAACTCTCAAATCGTACACTGAGCTGAAGCAGAGAAACAGGTTTCTTTGGCCTTAAACTTGCCATCACTGAGGCATATGCTAGTTCGACATAAAATGTGCCTGGCACAATGGGAACACCATTGTTTTGATGTTCCCAAAGATATGGTGCTGTCTCTAAAGAGACATTGCACAAGTACTCTTTCCTAACCTGCTTTATTTGAGAGATGAGTGTATGGGAGGAAAAAGCTGATGATTCATCACTTTTTCTCACAGCTTCAAAACTCAATTCTTTCTTACTGTTGACAAACTGATACACTGGGAGAGCTGTGGGTAATGTCTCATAACCCTTGTAGAGCTGATGCCAGTCCACATTGATGCCTAGTTCAAACAGTTTTGCCACAGTTGACAAGATGGTGTCAGTATCCTTCCCTGGTTGAACAGATGACAGAACTGTGGTGTTATTTCCCAAAATTTCAAGTATGTTCCTTTGGAGAGCCCTACGAGGTCCAATTTCTACAAAGACCATATTTGTCCTTGATTGCTTGTTTTTGGTGGCAGCAGCACGCACTGTTTTTTCAAATAAAACAGGCTCACGGATGTTCCTTGCCCAGTACCTGCCAGTTATAAAGTCACCATCTACAGAACTGTCTCCGGTGACTGTTGAAAAAAGTTTGCACTCTTTGTTGTTGGAATTCAATGGACCAATACTTGTCTCAATGCCATCTAGTATGGGATCCATCAAGTGGCTATGGTATGCTGCTGGCACATCTAACTCATAGAGGAAGACATTTGTCCCTGCAAACTCAATCTTCAGTCTCTGATGGAGGATGTCTATCGCATCTGCATATCCTGACAGAGTGCATGACTGCAAGCTGTTGAATGCTGCAACACAAACTTTTCCAGAAAACTCTGAAAGGACTTTTAATACGTTTTCTACTGCCACATTACCAACAACAAGCATTTTGCCCCCAGTGACCTTACTTTGAAGAGTACTGCGGTGATACAAAACTTTCACTGCATCTTCAAGAGACAGAAGGCCGGAACAGTGAGCAGCAGCAATCTCACCAACAGAATGTCCAAGCACCACATCAGGTTTGACACCCCAGTGCTTCAGGAGTGTGGCAATGCCAACCTGAACCGCAAAAAGAAGAGGCTGGATAACATTTGGCTTTCTGAGATCCTCATTATCGTACTTACCAGCTAGCCACTGACTGATATTGACATTTTTATGACTCTGGAAGAGATTTTCCACTTCTCCAACCTTATCTCTGAATACAGGAAACTCTCTCAGGAGCTGTTTGCACATACCTTTGTAGGCAACCCCGTTTCCGCAAAACACAAAAATCACCTTGATGTCTGAGTTTTTCGATTCAACCTTTGTGTTCAATGCAGATGCTAGCTGATGTTTTAAATCTGAGAGGGAAGGTGATAAGAAGGCCTTCCTATATTTGTGTTGCAAATGACTCCTTCCGCATGCTGAAGTATATAACAATGCCTGTAAGTCAACTGTTGTATCGCAGCAAAGCCTCCGAAGTGTGTCACTGATAGTCAAGATAAATGATTTCTCAGAAGCTCCAGATATTACAAAGAGCTTTGGAAGGTCTTTTATGATCTGACTGGGTACGGTAGTCAGTCTTTGCTCTCTAACAATTGCATGTGCATTTGTGCCCCCAAACCCAAAGCTGTTGACCCCAGCTACCCTTCCCAATGACTCGTTTGTCCCCCAACTTTCAGCATTAATTGGAATTCTTAAACCTAGAGCTTTTACATCGACATTGGCACTGTCTTCTGAGTAGAAAACTGAGGGAACAATAGTCTCATGCTTCATCATCAAGAGTACCTTAATGAGTCCAGCCACTCCAGCTGCAGATTCTGTATGCCCAATGTTGCCCTTCACAGATCCAATCCTCAGCATCTCTGAACCAGGAGGTTTGGCTTTAGCAACCACATTTGAGATGCTTTCTGCCTCTGTTGGATCTCCAACTGGCGTTCCTGTCCCATGTGCCTCAATGTACTGGACATCTGCAAGGTCAGACTCTGAGTAGATTCTTTGCAGCAGCTCCTGTTGTTGAATCATTGATGGTTTGGTGATTGGACTGACAGAGTGTCCATCTTGATTGACCGCTGTTTTGCTGACGATGCCCCATATTTTGTTGCAGTCTTTTATTGCCTTTCGATAGAAAATCACATGATTAGCAGGCTATCATATCTACTTTATTCATTTTATTCATGGCTTGAAATGACAGTAAAAAATGGACAGAATTCTTGCTTACATTTTTCCATGGCTTCAGTAGAACAATGCCACAGCCCTCTCCTCTGCCATAGCCATCAGCTCTACTGGAAAAAGGCTTGCTGGTCCCTTCAGGTGAGATCATCTTTGCCTTGCTGAGAGCGACAAACACTCTTGGTTCTATTATACAGCTGACGCCTCCACACAGAGCCATCCCACAGTCTCCTGGTTAGAAATGAGAGGGAAAATAAATATTGCACATTAAAGAGATGTGCTTTGAGACATTGCAGTTGTGAGGGAAAAAGGAAACTGAATACTCGGCCTGTAGTTTAAAGGTTCAAAGCATCATTGATGATGTTGACATTTGAATTCTAAATCAATGTTCCAATGCTGTACATATATTTTCTCTCTTCTCTTTTTCTTTTGTCATGGAGTAGTATAATGTTGGTTGTAAAATAATGTATTGATACATTATTTATTTGTGGCTGTTTCAGTCCTGCAGTTCAAAAGTGTCAATTAAAAAAAGATGGATTTAATAATTTCATTATAAAATCTAAATAGGATCTTTAACATTAAAAGAATATATAAATATTTGCAACAAATCAAAGACACAAACAGTAGAGCCCTACCACCATTTACCTTGCTTTATAGCCTGGCAGGCTAAATGTAGAGCCACCAAAGATGAAGAACAGGCACTGTCAATGGAAAAGGAAGGGCCAGTGAGATTAAAAGTGAAGGATATTCGATTTGCAGCCACACTCATGGCCGTTCCAGTGCCGTTGTAATGGGTTATCTTTGTGGGACTGTTACTTTGGAGTATCTCATAATCCCTGTTCATCAGACCTGCAACACAGGAGCACAGTATGTCACAACTTGTGTATCAAAAATATTGCTTGTTCAAATGTGTCATAGAGGAAAGGGTCACCTATGTAAACTCCAGTTCTGCTTCCACTAATGCTTTCCATAGACACTCCTGCATCTTCTAATGCTCTGTACGTGCACTGTAAGAGGAGTTTCTGCTGAGGGTCCATTGAATCAGCTTCTGCTTCAGTAATGCCAAAAAACTTGTGATCAAACTCATTAAACCTGAAATATAAAAAATGACATTTCTTTTTATAAGGAAAACATCTCATCAAATTTTTAACTCTGAATCTTAATAAATGCATCTTACCCTTCAATGAGAGCTGCTTTGATTGTTTGTGTCTTTCCAGGTTTGCTTTCATCAGCATCATACCAGAGCGTGGTGTCAAATCTCTCTGCTGGAATATCTACAGCACAATTTTTTCCCTCCAACAGAACCCTCCAGAAATTTTCTAACCCTTCACCTGAAATAAAGCGTTCCAGAACACCTTTAATTCACCTTTAACAAATGGGAGGAAAACCATGAAATTAGGCAAATGCTTGCATCATACCTCCAGGAAAGTTGCATCCAATCCCGATAACGGCTATGTCATCATCTACGTCCTCCATTGTTCCTTTGAATTGGAGGTGAAGTTGCTCTGGTTGCTTTATTCTAAAAGCCAACGTGAAACTTCCAGTTTCTCATAGTGAAGCTAAATGTTCAGTCCTGGTTGCTGTCTTTGATCAAAGTAGTGCTGCTGTGCCTTTCAGCCTTTATAAACCTTGTGCCAGTGGGAAAAGACAAGAGGACATAACAATGTCCTGCCTTGTTGCAGATCAGTCA
>JAOWBC010000812.1:3819246-3848404 GCA_028566105.1 Hypoplectrus providencianus | reverse complement strand
GAAAATTCAGTCAAACTCTACATGCACACCAAAGAAGAGATATCATTTCTCTTCAGCTATAATGGGAAACATCTCAAACCTATGGACCCCATAATCCACTGCTGAATTTGAAAGGCATGTTTGCTTTAAATAATTGACAAAATTACAACAATCTCTGACAAATGCTTCAATGCGGAAATAAGATTAAATGTGTTGTCTTTCATCAAAGTCAATTAAAAATTTAGAATTTCTTTTAACCACATCCTGTAAAAAAAATCATTCTGCTCTCCTCAGCGCATTTGGGATGCCATGAATGACTCAGCTGGGAACAGTCATAAGACAAAGAGTCTGTGAGACTTGAACACTATATTAAACGATTATAATACTATATTACATATTTGGAGACACTAACAAACATTGTTCTTTGCAGTGTGCTTGTAGCATTGAGAGTTGTTTGCAAGCAGAGAAGAGAATAAAAACTGAAACAAACCAGCATCAGAAAAGGAGCCTTTACCCGAGAGAAATGGGGTTCTCGACAAGCCGTAAATACCCAGAAGTAGGAGGACCAACAGGACCAACCTGGTTCTCCTCAGCGAGTCTATGAACAGAGCACAGACACATAATATTTACAAGTCCTCTATAGCAATCCCAGGATCTGTCTGTTTTAACGAGTAAGAGAGCCACATGCCTTGTGTTCTCTGAGTGAAGGCCTGGGACCTCATGAACCCCTCAGTGAAACCTGTCTTGAAAGCTTCCTGCTGATTATCTGGAAGGTTCTTCTGTTTCATCACTTGGTCCAGAGATTGTGCTTCTGGTCCCTTTTCCCTCTGAAGCAGTCCCTGTTTGGGGATCAGAGAGAAAGGTGGCCATTAAGTTTCAAAATTCAGACCTATTCACTTCTTTATCCACTTACTATTTTTTTTTTGGTATCACAAAGAGCCTTCCAGGAAATTTCACTGATATTTGCTGACCTTCATGAATGCTGGTGTGTAGGCCTCTGACTCCACTGGACCGTCATAACTAGATTCTGTTCGTCTGGTCTTTGATCTCAGCGTCTTGAAGCCCCGACTCTGGACCCATACTAAAAACAGAAACACACAAAAAGCCAAAAAAACACTGAATATTTTACATGCTGTGTCCTTGATATTGAGGGTAGTGTTCAAAGTCAGTTTCTTACCAGGCAAGAAGTGTAGATCTGAGCAAACTTCTTTTAGAGGTCTATGGTATTGTCTGTGGAACAATGGGGAGCCAAAAACTCCCAAACTTCTGTGTGAAAACCCTGTCAGACAAAATGCAAAAGATTAGTTTCACTTTACATAATTTAACATATTGACAAATATGTCATAAGTTTGAGTAAAGTAATATTTTGTTAGAAAACAAAGCTTGGAAGCCTGAGCCGCTCACCATGTTTGTTGTGAAAGAAGCTGTCTGTAGAAACATGACTAGACCTCCATGTCGAAGGGAAAGCAGGAGGTTCTTCTGGTCCTGGTGTAGGCAGTAATCGGCTGACCAGCTCATCCAGCTGACTCACCTTGATGTCAGACAGGCCGAGATCCCTCAGACTCACACTGGGCTGTGAAAAAAGGATAGATTTGGAGAACCCTCTTTTGGTAGAGCGATCACACACATGGCTTTGTAGGGCTCTTTATTCTCTCATTGACTATTTTTATAAACACACAGAAATCTACTAGAAAACAACATTGACTAAGTGACTTGTGGTATTTTCAAAAGCTCTATATAAATCTTTAAATTCTATGCTAGCCAAGAAATTTCATAATTGATCAAACAATGACAAATGTTTAGTAAATTAGTAAAAACAGTGTGTTTACAAACACTTTGGGGAGTGATTTGTTATCCACAGTAAATAAGCTGAAACAGGCTACAAACAGTGCACAGAATCTCACACAACCCAAAGAGTTGCAGGAAAACTTTTTGGGATTGCTGTCTTTCTTAATATGTTAGTTCAAAGTGGAGACCTGCACATATACTTATTTATTTTTAATATCTGTCTGTTGTGTCCGACTCACCTCTTTTAGATAGGAACTGTGCTCTGGAATGAAGTCTTTGTGCAGCGTCTGGACTGAAGCTGTGGCTGAGTTCTTCAGTGAGTGGAGGGCATTGATGAGCTGGCTGAGGGGCACTATCATCTGGCAGATACAAAAACAGAGGAGGATCTAGAACGGTCTTTCAACACGATAAATTGTTACACACTATGTATAAGCAAGGAAACAAGCAGAAATGAAAATTTTCTTAGTTCAAATATCTAAATAGTGAATTTATTTTTACTGGCATGTTGTGTGAATGTACTGTTATGGTGTTGTTGTGAAGAGAATTATTCAATATGCCCTTTGCACATCAGGTCAAACAAATAAAAAACATTTCTGAGAAACAAATCCTTGTGAGAAACCATTTTAGAAACTGGGCATTAATACCTCACAAAGTTTTGCTTATTATTTTAATATTTTTTAAAGCATAATCGAGCTACCAGGTCTCAGGGCTGTTGTATTGGTTATTCACGCAGACTCTATAGTGTTCTTTGCCCATTAGAGGACAGTATGGCCCATATACGTAAGACGTGTGTCAGTTACATAACCACAACTGTTTGAAAACTAAGTTAGGGCCCTTTAATTAACTTAAAGCTCTTCCCAGTCGTATGATATGTAAGAGACGTGCCCGAAAACAAGCGTACAGAACTCATCTGGGCTAGCTGCTTTAAAATAGCTTGCTATGACAGCGTGACGTAAGCATGGGCTGATTATGGGGACCGTTGACTTGTTAATGTTAACGTTAGCCGAGCTATGTTGTCATTGTCAGAAAGGTTAGGATACAATCGACGATAGACAAGACTTTCTTATTGCTATACCTTCCGTAACAGTCCAACCCAGGCAATGCGGTCTTTATAACTAACAGAAACTAACGTTGTCAGGATCCGAAACATTAGCTAGCTTATTAAAAAAAAGCTGCTATCTAGTCGGCTTACCTGTTGTGGCTGAAAAGACGTTGACAGTGAAAACATTTTTGCCGAATTACAATTAAAATTTGGGAGTTTGAGGGTTGATGTACGAGGAGAGACCCCCTATATAGCTCTAATAACCGAGTCCTCCCGAGAGCTGTGTCCTTTTTGTTTTCCTTGTTACACAACTTTCAGCAGCTTAGCTAACAGCAAATGGATTCTCCGGCATCCGAGGTCAAATGAACTACAAAGTGACGTCAATTCGAATTACTACCGGGTTCAACTTGCGTCATACCATTTCTTGTAGACTTCAAATTGTGAATGTATGAAGAATCTGATTGAAAATATTTAATTTGTGTTTAAAAACTATATATTTATTTGTATTTACCCGTTATGTACAATAAAAGAAAAAAACGTCGCTGTGACAATTTCTTTATTTGTTTTCATGTGTGCTCCTTACTGCCTGACCGAAATTTAAATATTAATCTAAATGATATAAAAATAATTAAAATGTAATGATCCAGGCAGAGAATGTACTGTTACATCAGTTGAGAGCAAAAATTAAAAAAGAGGAGCGGCAAAAGTAATTATAATAAATAATAGCATATACATAACTACATTACAACACAGTTTTTATGCCTAGCCAATTTTGACAAATGTAATAAACGTTGTTATTCCACAGCTATAATTAACTTAACACTTATCACGCCACACATTAAGTGTGTTTTGTGATTTACGAACAGGCAGTTAGTTGTACAACTAAACAGAACCGAAGGCCAGAGGACCCCGCGACGGAGCACTGAATTCAAAATTTCAAAACAAACCCGAGATTGTTGTTTCAACATGCAGGTGTCAACCCGGAGCTAACTGTCTGTTACAGACACAACACAAGTTCTTTTTTGAAGTAAAACTCGTATTAAAATGGAAGTTGAAGAAAAACAAGACTCAAATAAACATCCTAAACCGCCTTCAATCGAGGATTTTGTCGTTTTGAAGCCTATAAGCCGCGGTGCTTTTGGCAAGGTCTACCTTGCACGGAAGAAGTGCAATGCGCGATTATATGCCATTAAGGTGAGTTATTTTAAACTTTGACTATTTGAATCATGGAATTTCTCTTCAAATTAAAAACACTTCTTTTTTTCTTTTAGGTGATGAAGAAAGCAGACATGGTTGATAAAAACATGACGGGCCAGATGAAGGCAGAGAGAGATGCACTTGCTTTGAGCAAAAGCCCCTTCGTGGTTCATCTGTTTTACTCCCTTCAGACAGCCACCAAGATCTATCTGGTAACACCCAGAGGCAGAACTCCACTTGCAATGAACACATTTACTTTTAATACCAAAGTTAAAACCTATCTTTTGCTTACAGGTCATGGAATATCTCATTGGTGGAGATGTCAAATCTCTGCTACACATCTATGGATATTTCGACCAGGATATGTCTGTAAAATACATCTCAGAGGTTGCATTGGCTTTGGACTACCTCCACCGTCATGGTATTATCCACAGGTATAATTTCACAAGCCGTCGGTTAATAAGTATAACTGATTAATGTAGTTTTTGTGTGATCTGGATATTTACTTGAATTCTAACTTTGTAGGGACTTAAAGCCGGACAATATGCTTATTTCCAATGAAGGTCACATCAAACTGACAGACTTTGGCCTTTCTAAAGTCAAGCTTGACAGAGGTATGGCTCCCATCGGCTTCACATTTGAATAAAATGTCCCCATCACTTGTAAAATTAATAATATATATATATTTTTTTATCTTGGTCCTTTGGATCAGAGCTGAGTCTTATGGATATCCTTACTACTCCATCCTTGGCTAAACCAAAGAAAGATTACTTCCGCACCCCGGGACAAGTCCTCTCCCTAATCAGCTCTCTTGGATTTGTAAGTGAATGTACAGAATTTTAATGGAGATGTACCTTAAGTGCATGTTTCATACATGTTTAACGTTGAATATTAAGTCTTTATTTTATCAAATGCAGAACTCCCCAGCAGTAGAAGGGCGACGTCACTGCAGTGCATCTGCTGCATCCAGTCCCATGTCCTGTAGCAAAGTGAAACAGAAGAATAACTCCTTTGGTTCTCCCCTTATGAAGAAAAAAGATAAACTGTGCTCTCCAAATAACTACCCTTGGAAAATGGGTATGTCATGGTTCAAATCCACAAGATATTCGTCTTGTGGTTTCTTATTTTTTCAACTATTAACCTTGTGAAATGTCAGGCTATTTACTGAACATTTAATGACTTATAAAAACGCAGGCCCCCATTACAGCTTACTGGTATGATATTAAAAATGAAGATGTGTTTTGATCTCCTTAGGACCTAACAACAGGGTGTTCAGCCCTCATAACCTGGCTAAAAATCTTACCCCCACACTGCTGAAGACAAGGAAGAGGTTTGAGACGATGAGTGCAGGCAGCACCACTGACACTGAAGGAGGCATCAGTCCACTGTGGGAGTGTGAGGAGGTCAGTAATTGCATGATCTTAAATCCAACAATTTTATATTTGGATATAGAGGGGTTCTGGCTATTGAAACCTGTTAAAATAGAAAAAGATACTTATTGGAATAATAACACACAACCATAATACAAAAGACCATAACTTTTTTCTCATTATGAATATTTTGGATTTCTCAGACATCTTGTACAAGCTGTTTTTCATGTCTTATTTCTGCTATTAAAACATTCACCACAATGTGACTAGTAGTAGAGTTTTTATTGAATAGTTTACTGTTTCTTTAGTTTTTGTTGAGTGGTCAGACATCACCTTTTTTAAAGTTACCTGAATAAACATTTTAAGAAGAATGTCAACATTTTATTCTAAACATTTAAAAAAAATCTATTTAGGGGATACATTTAATAAAGGCCTTTTCATAATGACTAATTGAAATAATACCTTCTGTGTTCGTTCTTTCAAAATGGTTTATTCCTTGTGCTGAGAATATTTTTCCTTTTCTCTTTTTTTCAGAAAGAAAATGAACATACTAATGAACAGAATGGTAAATTGCATTCTGAGTCCAAAGGACCTGAAGTGGACTGTGCTCCCTCAAACCTGGCCAACTTTGATCCAGACCATTGTGCACAAAAAACATCTCGCACCAAGAAACCAGGGCTACCTTCCACAGCTCAGCAGGATGTTTGTCTGACAGCCTCGTCTGTGAAGAGAACATTTTCTGATGTTGAGAGAAGCCCTGAGCCACTAGAGATCCACGCCAAGAAGAGTAATGCAGCCTATCAGAGATTCTATGAGATTCCAGAAGAGACTGCAAGGTTTCACACAGGCCTTACTGGAACATTTTCCACAATCCAGATAGGCCACTTCATGGGCTCCACTGAGGGGATTGAGTTAGCTGAAGACCGGATCCCAAAGCGCTCCAGTCCCATTGCCAAAAGTCTTTTTAATGAACTGGAAGAGCCAACGGAGGACGTGTTTGAGGACAGCGCCAAAGATCTGTCCCATACAAGTTTTACATCACCACTTAATGGGAACAGTGACATTTGCCGGAGCCTGAGCCTTGACTCTGACGGGTCTATGCATGAAACGTCTCTCACTACTGACAGCTGCGCATCTCTGAAGCCAGGCAAGCGTTGCAACAACAGAAATTCAGCATCATCTGAGGAGCAAGAGGAAAAGAGAGACTTCTCCATCCCTGAAACACTTCCACAAACTCCAGTTGTTACCTATGAAACACCTAAAATTGGAAACTTTGGCAGGAGAGGATCTGAGTGCTCCTTCCTGAATCGGCTCCCTGATGGGTCTGGTGGGGTCACACAGTCCCCATCATTCCTCAAGCCACGAAATGTTGTCGCTTTTCGTAGCTACTGCAGCTCCATTAACCGGTCCAACATGTCGGTGGTGTCCCGATGTAGTGTCGGCTCCATTGAGGCTATGGACGTGTCCACAGCAGCTTCTTTTCACTGTACATCTGGCACTGCAACACCAGTGCAGAACAGGCGGAGCTCCCACAGTTCACTCTGTGAGGTAAGCTTACAAGGAGAGTTTAAAAAAAGGTTCACCAAGCCTCATTTAAAGTAGTTCAGCACAGTGGTGAGAAAACTCATACTACTTAGTCCAGCCTCACAAAGCTGCTAGCATAAATTTGTTTTAGTGCAAACATTTTCTTGGGTGAAACATTTTTTGGATTGCTACCTTGTTGAAGCTTGAAATGTTTGTCTTTAAGGTCTTTAAGGCTTAAAGTTACTACCTGTAGCTTTTTCTACAAGAGGTCACTTATGCACATTTGGGGGCCACACAAATACCCCTTTTCCAGCAATGCAGTTCCAAGGCCAGTTTGGAACCAGTACCTTATCTCGAACCAGTTCTTCATGTTTTGATAGCCAAAGAACTGGCTCTCGACCAGAAAAACTGGTTCCAGAGTGTCATCTTCTCCTCCCTAGTCATGTGCCACAAAACGTGTCATTTATTTAATTTTATTTGTTTAGCTGCAATAAGATCAAAATCTGCTAGCATTAGCAAGCTAGCGTTACTGGGCTTGTGTTGGATTAAGTCAAACATTACCATCAACATTAAGCATATCTTAGGGCCATCATTAACCTTCATAAGGGCCATTTATTGAAAATTATTGATGTAATAGATGACACAATGTGAAGTTTTGATTAGATTTTTTATGTGTTTACCATTTTTGACATTTCCTTTTTGCTTCCTTCTCACTTCAGACCCCCCAGCCCATGTTGACCTCTTACACACCTTTTAGGACCCCAAAGAGTGTCAGACGCGGTGCACTGCCAGTTGAAGGTGCACCCATTTTAGGAACTCCTGACTATTTAGCTCCAGAGCTTCTCTTAGGAAAACCACATGGTAAGATGATAAAATTCAGGAAAAACAAGACAAAAATGGTCCGACAGCCTTGTAGTATTGACACTGGGTGGTTGATGTTGCTGTCATTGTGACAGGTATTCTCTTTAAGTTTCAGGAAGTTGTCGTATTGGTAAGTTTGTAACGATGTTGCTGTTTGTGCAAGCGAGCTTGCATGTTCACCCAGCCTGCTAATGCACTAGAGGAAATGAGCTGATTCTTCCCCCATTCTCCTTCTCCCACTGGTTCTGTGTCTGCCCCGTAAAACTGGTGAACAAACTGTTGGCCTGATCAGAGGGAAGGGGGCAGCAATAAAAATATGTGATAATGTGTAAAAATGGGATTGTCTTCTAACATTCAGCTAACATAATTTTTAACAGTTGGGGAATCAGGCTGATGTGCTTTTAACAGAAAATGTCCTTTTTTACACCCTAAATCTGCAGATTCTGGGATCGACTCAATGCGCAATGGTGCTGGCTTGATTTTTGACATTTTGCAACTGACATGCAAAATGCCATCTATTAATAACCTATTGATCTGACATGCTGTTGCTCATTGAAACACACTGAGAGCAGTGTTTCCTGTCAGTTGCGCCATGCCATTTTGTTGCATAAATGCTGCTAGCTCATGAACAGTCAGTCTAGCAACAAAAGGTCATGTGTGGCAATAATAATTCAATGGCTATCAAATATTTCTTAGAAGTATTTGATATTTATGATTTTAAAAAAAGCAAGTTTCTGTCTTAAATTGACAAGGACAAGCACAAAGGGGGCATGTGTGTTAAAACGGGTTGAAAATGTCAGGCTACCTGTTGGTGAAATAAAAAATAATAATTGTATCTCTAGATGTTTAATCCCTCCATTGTCAGCCTAATTTAGGCCCTGCTTTGCCACCCCAGTAGAATCTGGGCACTCTAACAGGAATCAAAGGGGAATCTGAGGTGTTTGAAGCCAGCCGCTGTGTGAAATATGACCTTTCTTTGCTTCCATCCAGACTGCATGGTGGATTGGTGGGCGCTGGGTGTGTGTCTTTTCGAGTTCCTCACAGGTGTGCCACCTTTCAACGACGAGACACCCCAGCTAGTCTTCCAGAATATTCTCAACAGAGGTAGGCTTTGTTTTCTTTTCACAAACATAAAAACCTCAAGTACAAAATGCTCTATAATAGGTGTTTAGGTCTTCATGAAGGTGGCAGCTAAAGTTAGTCTAAACTGGCTCATCAGTATTACTTATTCCCCTTTTCGACCAATGCAAACCGAACTGTTTTGCTTTTCCTAATGATTGAGAGCCGTGTCATTAAGTCATTGTATATGTCTCCACTCTCTGCTAGTATAACAACAATAGCGGACTTAATTGTCTCTTCCAAAATGTTGCTCCTGGCTTTGAGAGTCTACATTAGCATCCAAACACAACTTAGAGGACAAGGAGCTGCCCCTAGACACACATAGGCTATAAGGCAGATTCAAGGTGGCCGAAATGTTAAAATAGGAAAAAGGATTTGATATATGAGCAACACATATTTACAGTTAAAGGATGTAAGAATCACTTTAGGCCCACAGCTACAATAAATGAAAATCAAAATGATAGAAAATTACTCCAGAGCTGCAGGTTGCCCACCCCTGCTCTAAAACACAGTTTTAGTTGAACAGATTAATTGTAATTGTTGCTTTTTTTTTTTTTTTTTTTAATCAAACTGCTGTCAACTATTTTAGATATTCCCTGGCCTGAAGAAGAGGAGGAACTCTGTGCAAACTCAAGAAATGCCATTGAAATCCTCCTGACCATGGACATGACCAAACGAGCCGGTCTAAAGGGTGAGAAGCAACCTTTTTATTTATTTATTTATTTTTCAAATATTAAAAGACTGTTAGTCCTCAGACATTCATAATAAAAGGATTTTTATTCTGCACTTTTATTCATTTGAACCATCTAGAAGTGTTTTTAACACGAGTTGTATGTTTATAGTTGTAGATTAATTTTAACCAAGTGGACCCACATTTATTTTTAATGAGAAATTCTCAAATTATGAAAGAAAAGGCCAGACTGATATTTTCCAGACTGACTGATTTAAGTGTGGGAGAATTAATTGCCTTTGACAGGTCAATAGTAGCCAATAATATCTGTCACTTGATATCTGTCTATATATATCTGTGTGAGCTTCTGTATCTGTATCTGAAATGCTCTTAATGTCTTTGGTTAACAAGCCATAGTATTTTTTTTAACTATCTGTTCTTATGGAGTTATCTCATAATAAAATGGGAATTTTAGCCTTAGTTAGGCATATTGCAAGTTAATCTAATGATGGCACACTTTAAACAGGAAATGTATTCTGATCTTTTTGTCTGTACATCCTCCAGAACTGAAGTGTCACCCCCTGTTTGAGGGCTTGGACTGGGACAACCTGCAGAACCAGAAGATGCCTTTCATCCCTCAGCCAGAGGACGAAACAGACACCTCCTACTTTGAGGCAAGGAACAACGCTCAGCACATTGCTGTGTCCGGCTTCAGTCTGTAGGGTTACAACAGCAGCAGTCAGCATATTAAACCTGCTGAGGAGGCATGCTGATGAATCCAAAATTCAGAACGATTATATAAATATATACACAGCAATGATGTGGATTGATGATTGTTTTGCTGTTGAAATATTTTAAAAAATGCATTTTACTTCTGTGCAATCACTTTTCATAAATTCCAGAAAAACTGTGTCTATGTATTGTAGAAAGTAAACTTCTTTTAGTATTACTATTACATTATTATACCTCTTAAATTAGGTTCTTATACTACACAGGAGCAAGTAGCCCTGCTACTCCTTTAACTTTATTATAGGCTTTCAATTCTGTTATATTGGTTTACCCCAAAAATAACTGTTAGTTCATGAAGATGTGGCTTTTACTGCATGATACACTCCGTTTTGTCTGCACTATTCACTGTGGGCGGGCCCGCTGATTTTCTCTCTGTGGGGTACAATACTGCTGAAGAAAACATGCTAATATATTAATCAGTAAGGTATTTTATATGTAAATCTTGTCAATAATTTTCAGTGTTATTGTTTTAAGTCCTGAGAAGGGTACTTTGTATCCAAACAGAAGTGTCTTTTTGGTGATTTTATGGTACTTTTTTGTGTGATTGATGTGATTTACTGTCTTTACTGTTTTCCACACTACTAGATATTTTTGGTTTTAGAGAAGTTTAAAAGTCTTCCGGATACTTGTAAAATTTTATCTTGATCACTCAATAGAAAAAAGTGAAATACAAATAAAATGTTGTTTGTAAGTAACATGGTTTTCTTAGTGCTTCTTCTGGTAATTTAGCAAACAAATATGGACGAACAAATCTAAATTCTGAATGTTTAAAGAACAATTTTTCTGTTTTAAGTGTAATGCAGCTGCTTGGACAAAAAAAACAATTAACTATAATGTAAAAGGAGGGAAAATTAGTTAGCATGCAGCTTCTCGTAGACATTTCTTGAATTTTCAAACTTTAAAAAAAATAATTTGGACAAATTAAAATGCTTTTATGAAAACTTTTATTTGAGGCCTGGATTATCACATGCAAACACCACTCTGTCCACAGGCAGAGAGGGTGAGAAAGCCTTAGTACATTTCAGTAGAAAGTATTACTTTTTTATTAAAACATAATGGCTCTGGAAAGATTAGTGCTATTGCAGATGCAAACATTTGTAAATGATATAGTTTTCTATATTAATTATACATGGGAATGCAATTAAAATACTGCATTTTAATCTCAACTGTACAGCTATTGTATACAATTTACATTGATCTCACTGCTTTGCAAACAATTCATGATTACTAACACTCACACAAAATCTTTCCACAATATTCGCACAAACGTATCACACATTAGAAAACATGACAGCGTAAACACCACGGACGGTGACAAATGTGATGCATTAATAATTGTATAGCTGAATGAGGCTGCTAGATATTCTCACCACTTCATGGCTTACTAGGTAGTTATGATTAATGTTATTTGGTCCAGCTCTGGAACAGTTATGCTACAATATGTGAATGTAAGAGACCATAATGCCGCCGACAGTATAAATGTACCTTATGATGTTGAGGCACTTTTTCTATTTGGAAAACAATTTGACATAAAGCACAGACTGATATGCAGCAGGACAGTTAATGAAAACACGTCTAACCTATACACAACATGAAGCATTTAGGGATAATATAGATCGACTGAAGCAGGGTTGTTCCAAGTATTTATCCATATTCAGTGTATATGATGTTCAGGAGATGGCTTTGGGCACATGCCCAGTTTGGAAAAGCAAGCAAGAGTAATGGCACAGAAGCTAAGCAATTTATTGTTGTGGGGAAAAAAAAATCAAATCAGTGTAACTGTATGGTTAATATAGATTTTTATTCTGTGCTTTACCTTGCCTCACCTACCAGTGTCCTATGCTCTGACGAGAGCATAGGACACTACTTCAGTTTCCTATAGTCTATATATTCTTAATATATATTCTAAATGTAGCTAGCACTAAAACTAAGTGTATATACGGTTTGGTTCTTCTCTTCCCCACACCTCTAAGCTGCTGATCTTACCTGCTGTTACAAAGTGAATAACTGCCAACTGCCATTTACTCTTGGAATTTCACCAACTATGGATAAGTACTCTTGAACAACCACACTTAAAAGTGGAATTATCCCTTTAAACTTGAACCTCATTTATACAGCGAAATAGGGCCACAATGCCTTCATTGTAACTTACTAAAAGCAATAAATATTAACTTATTCTCAGAATTTAAACTCACACATCAATATATTATTACATTCAATCCTCCCTTCTAAACTACAGTTATAACATTTTTTATTATAGCAGCATTGCCTGGGCAACTAATGAAAGTCAATTGTGAAAATTTATAACCACGTCACGCGTTATGCTCAAAACAACAGAGTATCAGGCCCATTTCATCTGCAACACAGCCTTAGTTAGGGGAAATAATTGAGAAGCTGCTGCATCTGTTTATAATCACGCTGACAACATTAGATCTGTAAGTTCCCCCTCTCAACACGAACCATTTGTTACAGAAAAAAGGATTCCAGTACAGTGGCGTCATCTGGGAAAAGCTTGTATAATCACAGGCTGCGAGCCCTTACATTCAGGTTTCTATCTGATTCCACTTCCACAGTACAACACGCTTGAGAGATACCCTCCTCTCACTCTTACTCTAGGTGCCTTCTTCATAGTGCAAAAGCAAATTACTGGGCTGTGGGTCGAAGCAGGCGGGGGGGAGTTACAGCCATTAGCAACCCGACCAAAGACAGTTAGAGGACTCCTCTTCATCATCTGGGCCCATGGGTGTTTGGGAGAGAGCAGGTTCAGTTGATTCGTCTGTTAGAGAAAATAACAGCGTTAAATGAGTTGTTGCGAGAAAATGTAAGTAGATTGTGATGAACGTTTCAGTAAAGGGATACCTTCTCCTCCTCTGCAGGTATAAGCGAATAAGCCACTGAACCACAAATGGCCATATAACGGCAAAGGCCAAACTGGTCGGAGAAATGTCAAAAGGCCACCAGGATGGTTTCTAGATATGAAGAATTATTCATTATCAGTATTATATTAAATAACGGTAGTGTCTAGTTGTAGTGTTTGTGCTAATTAAACTGTTTCATTTCATCTTACTCCACATACAAAGCTAAGACAAAAACACAGATTTTACCTGACTCCTCCTGTTCACTGGCGTTGATGCATAAGTTGGAGACAGAGACATGGCTCTTGCCTGCAGAGAGGGAGACATAAACAATGGAAACTTTTGTAAATGAAAAAGCCATTTAAGTGTGAATGTTGGAGTAATGATCTGTCCTCAGAGTGCTGTTTACAGTGTCAAAGTACAAAACCCCTTATCTTCTGTCCTGATTTTATTGACAATATAAATCACATGGTGAAGGGCATTTTTTGTATATTGGCTCAAAGAATTACCATATTATCTGGTGAAGAATCATAAACACAAGTATGTTTTTAAAAATAATGTACATGTTCGGTCCATTGTCTCACAGTAACTAGATCCAGCTTACATCTAGCTTTTAATCTTTAAAATTAATTACTTATTAATTTCAACCCAAGATCAGGATTGGAAAGTATATTTTCTAAAAGAGAACTTTAACCCCTTTACTCAAGGGACTGTCAGAAATCTAAAAATAAACATTGATCTGCCAGTGAAATCACTAAATCTAAGCTCAAAATAGTGACCTTTTTAGGTGGTAAAAATCAAAATAGTTAACTATGTAATCCAGGTGGAGCCCTTTTTAACAATACTTGAAACATGTGGACACTTGTATAGATTTAATTTGAGGAATAAGTACAACTTGAATTTGCTTTTTTAAGGTTTGTGGCATTATTATTGTGTTATACTGTGTGGAATGACATATTTGAGCCCCCCGTTCTTCAAGACATGATTGTGCTGTTTCCATAGAGGTGCAGGACTTTAAGTCTCTCATCTCCAACCTGAACCTCACTTTTTACTACAATATAAAAAGAATGGACTGGACTGACTGGTCTGACCTGGCTCGCAGTCAGAGCCTCCAGGGTGTGAAGCCTCTCCAGAACGCTCTGCATGTCCTCCTGCAGTCTTGCTAGCGCCACAACTATCTGCTCATTCAGGCTCCCTCCGGGTGTTACTGCTCCTCCCCAACGGTCCCCATCCCCATCCCCACCACTGTGCATGGGCATGAGAGCCCCGGAGCCACGGCCAGGAGACCTGGATCCTGGAAAAAAAAAATGTAATTATAATGAATGCATGTAACAAAACACCAATATAACATTAGAAATGCTGTGTAAAAGCCATTTTTACCCCTTCCTCTTCGGAGCAAAGAGCTGTCCGGCATGTCCGCGTTCAGTCTCTGTCTTTGTGCCATTGTCCCACCGTTCTCTCCATCCTCTCCTCCACACCTGACGCCCTGTGGTGCACCATGAACGTCTTCCTGGAGCTCCTGTGTCGCCTGTGGCTCCTCCAGAGTCGACATGACATGGTTCTCCTCCTCATCCAGGTCGTCTAAAGAGCGGTTGTGCTCTGAGCTCTGGAGAACATGCACAATATTACCGTAATAACCCAAAGAAGGGAAGAGAGCTAAAACAACTGTTCTAAACAAGTTGTTTAGGTCAAAACTTGCCTCCTCCTGGCCAAATTGGTCCACAGAATCACAGTAGACTTCGCTGTCTGAGTCGCTGGCCAGCTGACCGGGACCAGACACATCTACACTTAGATCTGAAACAAAGAAAGGGAACACAAAAGCTCAGAAAGCAGAGTAACTGCAATGTGGCTAACAGAGGGACATGGAGGAAGGCAGCTTTTTGGGGGGGGCTTTGTGTGCCATTTCAACACAGCCATTAATATAGTCCATTAAAACTGTCCCAGGAGCAGCTGATGCTCAAAGTGTTAAGATTCAGAGACTGCTGAGTGGCCTCAGCTCTGGGAGTGAAGCTTAGCAGATAATCTGATCACATGGTACACTGATACAGCAGTGCAGGAAGTCACAGTGAGTACAGAGTCCTCAAACACAACAGGACATGAACAAACATAACATTTAAACCAGAATACCAAGTACCTGTACAGGAATTCTTACCTGTGTGACCGTTGAGCACAGGCTCCCCGTATGAACCCTCCTGTGAGTTGTCGCTGTTCAGTGCAGCCCTGGTGTGACCCCCATTGGTCAGATGGGTGACCCCGTTAGCCAATTTACCGTTGGGTATGGGCGCTTTGTGTCTCCTGGCTGAACTCTTCCTCTTTGGCTGCATAGCTGCTGATTTCTTATCTGAAATTAACAAAAATCATAGAAACAAAATGTTTTTGGACAATATTTTCTACACTGTTATACAGTGTCATGGCTTTTGCTGGCATAGCGTACCTTTCCTGACCTCCCGTATCACCACTTCTTCATCTTCTTCTTCCTCTTCGTCGTCCTCCTCGTCCTCCTCATCCTCCTCATCTTCATCTTGTGTTTCTTCTTCTGGCTTTTCCTTCACTTCCTTTGCTTTAAGCCTGGCAGGACGAGTCTCCAGGGTGCCGTTCATTTCCATTGTTCTGACGATGCTCTTTGCCATGTTCTTCGATGACATTGAGTGCAACATTGTGCCAAACCCTGAACAATGAAAGGGATTGGATTGCAATAATCCAAATACACAAAACAATGCTTCCTCTGAAGTAACAATCTTGAGGATCTCCCTGTTGCTTCATTTAGAAGCACCAAAGCTGCATGTTTTAGATCTTCACTTTTTTCGTAGGGGCAATGGTGCAGTATCCTTGCCTTAGCATTGCCCAAGATTGCACTGGGACTGGTTCATAGATGTGCAAACAAACTGGAGCTTTAATCCCTTATCCCGATATTACACTGTATATCTTGATAGGTGTGAAAATGGGACACTGGGCATAACCTTATTCTGCAGAAAGATAGTGATTTAACCGACATTATTTTAAGGTAATCTTCAAGATTATTACTTTCAAGATACGGTTAATCGTACTTTCTCTACACAATATTTAACACATTCAGCCTGTTCACATGAGGTGAAGAGTAAAACCACTTAATATTACAGGGATTATTTTAACTGATATTGCAACTGCAATATGATAAACAGTATTGGAGATAAATATCTTTTTTTGTCAAATAATTATCATTTTCAGTGAAAAATGTATCAAAATAATCATGAATTAAATGATATTCTGAAATGTATTTTGCCTTTAACAAATACTGCACTTCTTGCAATTGTGATATTGAATTTTGCTTTTTTTTTTTTTTTCATATTTCAAGTCAAAAACAAAACAAAATTGAAAAAAAAAATGTGTCAAAAAATTGACAAAGATAAATCCAAACATAACTAACTACTAAGCCACATGTTCTATCCCACTAAATCAGCAAATGCAGCACAACTGTTAATAACAATAAGCCCCAATAGCCTCTGAGATACAACACCACACAAAGACTAAACTATAGCACCAGAAGACAATATTGACATAGTAATATACTTGCCTTCCAGTTGCCTAGCAAACTGTGTCAAACGGGCTGAGCATACGACAGGAGGAAATTAATTGTTTATGGTTAAGCTCCACATGCTATTTTGGACATCACAAACAAAGTAAAAGGTGGTGAGTAAAACCTACCTGTGCTCAGGTCTGATATCTGCGAGATCTTCTTCTTCTCATCAATCAGCTCATAGAACGGGCCAAGGACGCGCAGCAGCTCCTCCACCTCGTCAGTCATAGGCATACCCTCCAGGATCTACGCATCACAAAAAGCAACAATGCAATATAAATTATAGTTAAGTGTTAAATAAAAGGTTTGATTTCGCTGCTGTATAATAAAATCAAAAGTAACATACCAGCTTCATTTCATCAACATAGGCTGACATTGCTTCTTCTTTTGACATATCTCCAAGAGAATTCCATGCATCCCTGAATAATTTAAACAAAAATGCATTATTATACAGTTTTATCAAGTCAAAACGTGTAAAGTGTTGTCAACAGGGCCAGTTTATTTAAGGTTATGTGTTCTCTGTTGATTTAAGGTCAAAGGCAGACAGTAACTTCACCATTTATGATTAACTGCACAAAGAGTTATTCCTTAACTGTGCAATCTCAATGCAACAAGAAAGACTATGCACCACAGTAGGTAAGAGGTTGCATTCCAAGAGTCCAGAGATCACCTAACACTGCTAGAGGCTCATGAGGGAGAAGCTGTTGGTCAGAAAATGTGGTGGAGAGAATCTGGGTCTGTCTTGTTTTACACAGCAGGGTCAAAGTGGTCTAAAAACAACACGTTGTGCAATGTGGACAGTAAATTTCAACACTCTGTAGTTCACCCTGAGTTAATTTACCGCTTTTCTAGCAGTATTTGCTAGTCAGCTTGACCCTTTTACGAAAGTTACTCTTGAAAATGAAATAGAAGAACTGCAGAGAATAAATGCAGGAACATTTTCACCAAAAGGAATCACAGGTTTGTAAGAAACTGTAAATATTTAGGCAGAAATAAATGTAAATCAACTCATAGCATGTTTCCTATTTTTTACCATTTTGCTTTACCAACTGCATCCCAGAAGCCAGGTCGGGGTATATCGCAGGAACCCACAGTGGCTTGTTTATAGTAACTGTAGAACTTGAGCATCATATCATTCGAGGGCTGAAAGGGACCTGAGATTAAGAAGAGAAATTTGATACTGTTATGTTTCCATTCTTGGATACAAAGTTATTTTGGAATTGTTTTCTCTTTCTCCTTTTGTTCATTTTCAGTCACAACATTAAATCCTACATATTTTATATTATCTGCTTTATATTCTTATATTGCAAAAATGACAATTTAGAAAGCCTTATTCATTCACACAAGTGTAAATGAACATTGACACCATAGTATATAGTTTCTATTATCTTTTTGGCTCAGTCATATATTTGAAATAAGGATATTTAATACAGAAATAACTACAGTTACTGTATCTACATATAATTATACTGTGCAGTATCCTTACAATTTTCTATCTCTAAATATATCTACAAAGGCTCAGGGACATCACAGACTTGTATTAGTGTTTTTGCATTGGGTTGCAGACTGCCGGCAGGGCATACAATCTCAACAAGCTGCAAGTAAAGTGGATAAGCCTTTTAAATCGCACACAATCCAGAACAGGCAAAGCTGTTGCTCTGCACCAGACTATGTCTGACACCATTATGTTTATGTTCGGGAAAATGAACCGGTTTAACTTGAATTTATATTCATAGGTTGGTTCACTCACCATCCGGAGGTAAACTCTTGATTACTTTGACGGCAGCCTCAAATCTCAGCACAGTCAAACGCCTCTCATCTTCCACACTGACAGCCTCCAACTCCATTGTGCCCCACTAAGACTGTCAACACAAAACACACAGCCAGACAGACAGTAAATAAACACACACAAAAAATATGACAACAAATCTATCCCATTCATGGCAGCATTAATGTAAGCTGTTTGCTGAAAATTTTAGACAATAGATTCAACTTTTGCGACGCTAGCTTAACTTGCGAGTTACTGTATTTACAGTGTTTTGACCACCAGTAGGAGGAGGTTGTCGGTTGTGTATCTAGGACACATCACCTGATACGCGACACACGTCTTGCGGCCCACATATTTGCATTACATACACTATTTACTTTAAAACTGTCGACTAAAAAAACCTAGAAACCGCTTACACTTACCAGTAAAGTCAACGGCCTATCTGTTTGTCAGAAGGCGACCTGTCTTTAGCCTTCGGCCAGACGCCATGAACAGTGTAATGAAGCTAGGCTACAGTGTACACTGGGAGTTGTAGTTCTGTGCCAGATTTCGATAGTTCCTACAAATTCCACAATCCTTTGCGGCTACGACACCGCTTATGTGAAAATGTTGTTTCAAGAACTGAAAGCCGCTTACACAGACAAATGGTTGAAAAGAGAAGAAAGAAAAAAGTTGTTTTTAATGAAATGTTTGATTATAATATTTGATGTCATCTGTTACTGATAACATGAATGACAGTGTAGAGTAAAACTTCAATTACCATCATGCTCCACTTAGGAGCCACGTTTTTTTCTTCCGCTGGAAGTGTGATAGGTAGACGGGATCCAAAGGTAAGAGCGCTCATTTGTTTTTATTTCCAAATACCAGAATTTATTGTAAGCAAGCACTGGCCTGAAATTGTATCTATTTACAGCAAATAGTTGTCAGATATATAGATCTAAAATAAATGTATTAATTTATTAGCCAGTAATGAATAATTTTGATCACTGTTTTTTTTTTTTTTTTTTTTTTTATTAGAGAGAGAATTAATTGAACTGTTTCTGTATAGTAAATTGCAATGTATTCACGGATAAGTTGTTCTGGTGGCAATGAGTTATCAGAGGAACATTGTTTTAAGATAAACCGAACATCTATCTGAACAGTTTTTCTCGACATCGTATTTCGATCTCGTCATTACGGCTTAAAAAAAATCTAGATTGGATTTCAACTCCATTCTTGTCATTTCGGCTTGTATTCAATATTATATTAAGGTTTTTCCTCGAAATTTCAACCTGTTTTTAGCATGGTATTTGACTTTATTCTCCTCATTTCCATTTTTTCTCGTCATTGTATTTCAATTACATTTTACAATATTACAATATTCTGACATTTTAACTTTTTGTCGATATTTTTTTCTATTCATTATTTTACATTTTTTTCCTCGTTATATTTTACTTTTTTTTTTTTTTAATATATATATTTTTTACTTTTACTATGACCGAGCCCTAATCCACCTTTGCATACTAATAACGTCGATGCCAGTACATTTTTCTAGCGGCGGAGTGAGAGCTTCTCCCCAACAGAGACGATCTTTGGGCTGAGGTTACGCCAAACCGAGGGCAGGAATCCCACAATAGCAGGCGGAGGATTTTTTTCGAGGCAGAGCTGGGCTAGTGGCTGTTTCAATCAAAGGGAAGGCAGAGGGAAGGGAGGCTCTGCGGAGAGATGTAAGATGGCAGAGCTACAAATGTTGTTAGAGGAAGAGATTCCAGCCGGTAAAAGAGCGCTCGTGGAGAGTTACCAAAACCTCACCAGAGTAGCAGACTACTGCGAGAACAATTATGTCCAGGTAAGTGAGTTAACCACACGCTTATCTTTACCCTCCTTTTGTCGCGAAAGCTCGGGATTGAATCGGTTGTTGGGACAGGAAATGTGGATAAAGAAGCTGGAATCATCCGCCCAAAAGCTTGGATCTGTTCGTACAGTTTAATGATTTCAAAACGGTGGGACATTTAGGTTTCTCTTATCTGTTTGAGCCATTAATCACATTTATTTCGTTTACACAGAGGGTGTGTCTACTTTTTTCTTTTTTTATTATTACACTGGGGCCGGTTCAAAACTGCTTCCACTCTTACAGCTCACAGGGAGGCCTGTGTGGTTTACAGCGGCAAGTTTTGGCTCCTAATGGATTTTCTATTATATTTTAAAGAACAATAAAGTTACTCTAGTTTGTTCACCAAAATTGATGCTGACACAAGCTGAAATATATAACTACATTAGTTGGAAACTAAATGTCACACTAACGCTATAAGTCTACATGAATATTATAGTAACACAGCAGTCCATTAAATTCCATAAGGTCATTAAACTCACCATTTAATACCACAAAGTCCCCATTGGGACACTACAGGAATATCACAGTGGAAGTATAGTGTCTACATTATGGTAAGCACTCAATGCAGATGCTATTATGTCAGTGCATAGCATTTTTTTTTATTGCTGCATAACATTTTTAACCATTAAACAACTTATAATGCCATATTAAAGCATAACAAATGCATTTAACGCTCATTTTAGCCATAGTTATCAGAGAAAATTGCTGTTTTTTAAAAAAAAGGAAACAGCTGCTTGCTTGCAACTAGGCTGGAGGAGGAATGTAAAACCATTGTTAGTTGGTCAATAAAGGTTAGAGGCATTGATTTTTTTTCTAACTTATTCATGGGAACAGAGCGGGGTTTAATCTGTGCTGGCCTACATGTGGCATCACCTGCCTCATGTTAAGTTATTCTTCATAATAATGTAGCCAGATTTAAAGTGACTTAAGGGATATTCTAATGTAAATTTGTGCTATAGTGGAAATATTATTCATTTTTGTGTCCACAACATGACAACAGATCAACAGATGGCTTTTTAAAATTTTGGCATAACATTGTCCATGATAATCTCTCAGTGCATAGCTTTTATCAATACTGTATACCATTTTTACCATTAAACTACTTATAATGCCACATTAAAGCATAACAAATACATTGACAACTTGTCTTGGTGGGACTGTGGATTTATATGTCTTTAATATTAGTCCCTTAATCAAGAAGAAAAAACCTAGATGTGACTTTAAAGTGATTTTAGAGATATTTTAATATAAATGTCTGTCATAATGAAAATATAAGTGACTGTTGTGTGCACAACACGACCACAGAATTTAAAATTTAGCATTAAAATTTTTAATTGTAAGCACTCAGTGCATATGCTTTAATGCTATTGCATGGCTAATGATAATACTGCATAACAATGTTAACTATTAAACAACTTATAATGCCACATAAATGCCTAATGAATAAATAAATTAATGTGAAACTTGTTTTGGCGTGGCTGTAGCTTTGCACATATTTAAATTCACATTAAGGTTATTTTTCTTGATAAAGTAGGTCATTTTTACTTAAATGAGCATAAAACTATCTGTAAACTGTAAGCACTGTAAGCCCTGTTAATTCAGTACATCTCTTTTCTTATTAGCCAACTACATAACATTTTTAACTATTAAACAGTGTATAGTACCACATTAAAGCATAATACATGCATTTTTGCACAACATGACCATAGATTGCTTTTCAAAAATCTTCAGCATGACTTTATCAGTGGTGAGCCAATTCTTTAAAAAAATCAAGAGAAGGAACTGAGCGCAGACAAGCAGTGGTTGGTGAGAAACAAGGAAGACAGCCCCTCTGTATCAGCTACAGCGGGTGTGTCCATTCCAGCTGTACTCCCCAAGGACTCCCTGTAATTTTGTTTTCTTCTGTGTCCTCGGATGATTTGGTGTTTTGTGCCAGTTCCAGCCCACGCAAACACTACAGGACAGGAAGGTTGTCATCTTTGTCCCACACAAGCTTTTTTATCACCCCGCTACATTTAAAAATGTGTCTTTTAGTGCACATATTTATCATGAAATCTCTGAACCAGTGAGGCCGTTTAATGTGGGAATTTCCTCATTGTGGATCTTGTTTACCCCAGTCAGCTGTAACATGAGACAGAGGCGGCACAAACTGATTTCCCACAACCACACAGTGTTGAGATCTATATATAAAAGCAGAAAATGGAATGTTGTTTACTATTCAGTGCATATTTTGCAGTGTGACAGTCCTTTGGATGTTGGGAAAGCCGGTTTTATTGCTGGTATTTACCTTCCTGCTGAATTAACAAGAATGACACTGATTTGATTTGTTGGAATGGCTGGATTGCCGACTGAGATGTTTCTGATTTTGCAGCAAACATTATTGTAAACTACCAAAAGCTGGCATTAAAAATGGATCAAATGTGAGATTTCTGGCTTCTTTAGTTTATTATTATACATTTTCAGACAATACCCAGCTCTTACTTTGGTAGCAGATATTTATTTAAATTATTGTCACAACATTGGTTCCCTAATCAAAAACAATTCATTATAACGTATGGCTTAAAACGTAAACCTAACACTGACCAAAAACTGTCAAGGTAACACCTAATGCTATGTCTAATTTTTCATAATTTTTTTGTTTATTTATTCTTACTTCAGTTGCCTCTCGATAATGTAAATGTATATATTTTTCTATTGCTACTAAAACTTAATATTGCATTGGAATACTTTTTTATGTTTATTACATTATTTTAGATTTCTTGCCCATACTGGCACTATTTAATTGCTCATATATAGTTTGTTTATCGTATATCAGCAGGCATTGATATTAAAATCTATTTTCAAGGGCATCCTGGTCCACACAGGCAGACACAAAAAATATTATTCTTCTTCCTACTCTCTGCTCCTATTTCATATGGCTGTATACTGATATATACGTGCTTCCAGACCAAAAATGGTATATTGGTGTATTATGTTGTATCTTATATTGTGTTCCTGTGCTGTTTACTTTTTATTTTCCTAAAACATTTTCATAATATATTGCTCATATCCTATTACATACTCATGTCCAGTCTTTTGTGCAATTAATTGCATATTTATTCATGTTCAGCATAATAGAGCTGTGCATCCCTGTAAAATAAACAATGATACATTTATTGAGGTTATTGGGGGGACTCTTTTTTTTTTTTTCTCCAGAAAGGAATGATTGGGTGTGAAGGTGTAGTCTTGGTGTGTTTAAAGTTTTTTGACATGTCTTATTGACAAGATGTTAGTGTGTTTGTTCTCGGTAAATAGAATAGGCCGCAAAAATAGTATTTCTATTGTTTTGGGACTAAAAACCTCCTCTGAGACACAAACTAATGAGATGTACAGTGCAAAGGAAGTGCACAGAAACACTTCTTCATGTGTCACTGTCATGTCACCGTGGACGAAGAGCACACAGGGATGGATGCACAGTTTTTCTTCTAACTTTAAAAGTTCTGTCGAATGAGTCGAACTGATTTGGTGTTTCAGCAGCACGGCACCTCGTTTAAAACGCTGACGTATAAGTGAGGATTTTAAGCTTTTCAGCACACGTTGCGAGCTCTGTGTGAAGAGAGTGTCAGACTAACCGTGCACTTTTCATAATCCCTCTCTGTCTGCCTCTGATAGAAACACACTCACACACACACACTGTGCACTCTGAGCGGTGCACATATCAACATGCCTCAGCTTGAACGGGCCCGTCCTCCTTCACATTGCCATCCCCTCTTCTTCTTCTTCTCCTCCTCTGTTCTTGTCACGGAGGCTGTGCTGTCGTGAGTGCTGGCCGTGGACTGTGCGGCTCAGCAGGCTGGAGCAGATGGTGAAAGCTGCGTTTAACCAAGGACACACACATCACTGCCCCACTTTCCCAACTTGATGGTTACTTTTCACATCCAGGGGAGCGTTTTAAACCGTGTGTGTTATATGACACACTGACAGGTCAGAGTTATGTTTCCTGTTTGCCCCGTTGACTCTGAAGAACGACTCCCTGGAAATGCCTTCTCTCTGTGTCAGGAAGTGGTTTAATAATAGAGCTAGAGAACACCCTTTCAAATTAAGACCCTTACACAAAGATCATTCTGATTAATTTTATTATGTTCCTGTTTGTCCTGGCTATCCAAGGCACAAAGAAAAATATTTGCACAACATTTGCTGCCCCCTATTTTTCTTTTTTTTTTGTTAAATTGATGCAAGTCAGTTTGTTTAACCTTTGAGTCAAGGACGAATACAAGGTATGTAAAGTGGGCCACCTGGCCATGCAGGAAGTGAGAGCACTGCTTTGTTAAACATGATACAAAATTCAGGTGCGAACAGTTGTTTGTTTGGGATCATTTCAGAGCTGATATTGGCCTGCAGCTATTTTGAATTGTTTTCAATGGTTTAAGCTTCTAAAGTGTGAAAATGTGCAGCCTTTCTCTCTTATATGATAATTAATTTAATATACTTTGTTGTGTTTCCTGGTGGTCAAATGATACATATAAGAACTGTTTCTATGGGCTCTGAGAATTGTGTCTCTTAGGCAGTTTTTTACTCTGTTTCTTTACATTTTTATTGATGAAGCAACGAAATGGTTAAAAAATCTCTGGATGAATTGATTGTGGCAGCAGTCGATATTCCACTCATGTTACTGTGTAACCCTGTAAGTCCTCATTTAAAAACCTCTGGCATCTGCATCAAAAACATTCAGCAGCTTATAGGCACCCAAAGCTTTGACAGATTTGAATACTTGTTAACAAATTAATTATTTGAGAAAATACTGAAAAAGATTATATTTTTGGGCTGCAATTAGTGTTTCTTTAATGCACATTTATCATCATCGCTGAAAGTTTTCCAGTTTTCTGCAACTAGAAAAAACATGTTGGCGATAACAAATAACACAGGCCATGCAGGGCAACAGGAAGCAGCAAAACATCCGTACAGTGATACGTCCAGAAATTCCACAAAGCAGCAAAACAGCAAAGCAACATGATTCTAGGTGATCTTTGGCACATGCAGAGCTGCAATAAGCATCTGGACAAGACTATAAACTAGCAATGATGACAGACATCTTCATTACAATGCATTTACAAGTTAATAAAATGATCATGTAACCCAACTAATACACAAGCCACGCAGCATGTATGTGTTTTTCATTTGGTTGATTGATTTGTGATCTAATAATTTTATAATAAAGAGAAAATATCCCTGAGCCTGCAGTGACAGCTGATACCAAACATTATATTACTTATAATATTATGTTGTTGTCGTTTTTCACTAAAGAACAAATTCAATGTAGGCCAGTTGATCTTCTGTGAAACAACGCATTGTTTTATTGACAAGCATTTTATTAGTATTTAGGTGTGGGATATTTTATGAGTAGCTTGAAATATTTTCCTGAAGGGGTTTAAATAAATTAGATAGTTAATTAAATTAGCCAAAAAGTTTGTTCCATGATTTCTTTGGAGGAGAAGTGATTTTTAAGGGGGGAAACTATCACCCTTCCTCAAAAACAACCCCCAAAACAAAATACAGTGCAATATTCATTTAGGATCCTTTTTTGCAGCTTAAACACTCACATGGGGCTCAAAGAAAATAATAATTTGATTTCATACTGTAATGTAGCATTGTCTCACTTTAGAGGAAGTCATAATACATCTAAGTAGATTTCTTTGGAATTGATTGCTCTGTTATTACCAGGAATGCTGGGTGGAGAAGGAGGAAGAATACATAACTCACAGTAATAGAGAAAAGGGAAATGGAAGTGAAATAAATGGCCATCCAGGAGGTCAGATGTCCCATCAGAAGCAGTGTTGCAAGCTCGAGGCATGTGACTCCGCCTGCTGAGCCAGCGCGATGCCCACTTGTCCTTTTAGTTCTGCTCCGAAATTAGCACTTCTGAAACGTGTCGGAAAAAGAAGCATGTAGCATGTTGTGCCAGGGGATAGTCCTGACTATCAGACATACTTCATGCAACCTTGGTGTACGTTTCCCAGGTGAATTAATGTGGGTTTTCTCTGGAAGAGAGCAGGTGGCATTATTTTAACACAGTTCTGTCTCTCCGGGTTGCTCCGAGTCCTCGTTTCCTGTCCTTCTTTCTCCGGCTGTTCCCCCCTCTCTCTTTCTCTCTCTCTCTCTCTCTGGAGTGGCCTGGTTTTTCTCCCAGCATGGCGAGGCCTAGCGGCTCTCAGCCTACCAGCCGGGCCCATTCATCCTTTCTGACCACCTGTCACTCCTTCCCCCTCAGCTGACTTTGGCTGGTTTAGTCCAGACTGTTGGACTGATCTGGTTAGTGTGTAGGAGTTTGGGAAAATTGACATCATTGTTTCAGGATAAAACTGTCTGCTTGTAGTTGGAGTCGTTTAAAAGAACTGTCAGTTTGTATGTATCACTCACACAGACAAAGTGTGAACTATCCACCCAAACACCCTCTGTGTCGGGGTGACCCGGCAAACAGGAAGTCCTCCAACACTCAAGAACACTCAGAAAAAGAGATCAATATTTGTGTTTATTCGTTAAGTTGTTTCAGGTAAAGAACAGCGACTTTCTGCTTGGACGAACCAATTAACAAGTCACTCAGGAAAGGTTAATGAGTTTCCTCCATGTGCAGACTTTCCCTTTGTGTCTCCTCCCTGACATACTGAAGGAATTTTTAATTGTGCGCTGGCAGTTCTTCAAGGTCAGGTGGACCTTATGGCCTTTCAGTCAGCCTCCATCTGCCCCGGAGGAATTATGAATTCATGTTGCGTACTGCTGAGGTTTTTTCTTTCTTTATAAAGAGCTGAGAGTTAGTTCAAGGAAAGATTGAAGCTGTTAAGTCTGCAGGGTCTGCTTATTCCTAACACGTTCCAGTGTCACTTTCACGAGCTTGGCTGTCTCCTCAGGTGGCTTTTGTTGGCGATACCTTTCCTGCTGTTTCACATTTAAAGTTTTGGATTCGGATACTGAATAGCTTGTTGAAGGAGTCTCTTATTTTTATTAGGATAAACACGTTCAGGAGCTATTTCTTAAATTTAACTAGCTCAGGTTCTTGTTATCAGAGTTCAGGCAGCTGTAACATTAAAGAAAAACCTGGATATTATTCTCATATTTTAGTGCATTTTGAGTCTTTCATAGCATCTAATTGATACTCAATATTTTGATATATATGAATTTGTGAGAGTTCAACATTTTCTATATATAAATGAACAGTATTTGTTTGTAGTAGCAGTAGGAGTAGTAGTCGTATTTGGACATTGTCTAAAATCTAAAAGGAGACCGAAAATGTATAAATTGACAGAACATTCATTGCTGAAACTGGTGTTCTGGTGGAGTTTTGTTATTTGTTTTATTGTAAATGTACACCAAATTTGATGGTTTCTGGCTCCAATCATTGTTGTTCTTGCCAGTGTAACCATTTCCCAAATCTATATGACAGATGTGGTAAAAATGTTCACATTACCAACCACCATAATGGACAAAGATAACGGGATTGAGCCCCCGATTGACCCAAATACTGGAATTCATCTGCAATGACATGAACTTTGTCCTGTCATGTGATCATGTCTGATCAAATTTATGTCATCAAATTGCTGAAATGGAGAAACAGCAGCAGTAGGAAGTCACTAGATTATGTTCTGCAACTGACAGAGGCACCTCTGGGTTTACCCTTGCATCTGTTTTGCAGTGTATCCCTGTTTGGTCAAATGAACTAACTGACCAGGAAAAATCATGACTAACACTCAAGTACAGAGTGAGATTAGTCAGATCTTAAATGTATCAGTGCATCAATACCACAACCCACAGCTCTCAGCTGTCTCACTTATCTCACCCTGTCCAGTCCGCAGCGATCAGCGGTCGATACAAAGTGCCATGTGAGCTCTACGACCTTTTAGTTAGATTTACACTCTACTACTCTAGACTAAACTAGGTGCCACTTCTGCTGAAGTGTTTTCCAGGAGACGCTCCCCTCCTGCTTTTTTTTCCCTTTTCTTTCCAACCCATCCAGTTCACAAAATAGAAAAATAAATCTGTGGTTGCTCTGTTTCAGTATGTTTGTTTTTATTCCTCCACGCACCCCTGACACTGTAGCCGAGCGCTCCAACAACACTTGAAAGTTGGAAAGACGTATGACATGTTGCAGAATTCCAAACATTCCTGGAAGTTTTTTTTGTTCCGAGTGCATTTCCCCCTCGGGACAAGTGGGAGCAAATAAAACCCAAATGTGCTTGTCAGCTGTACAAATCCAGGGGCAGATTGCACAGTAGAAACACTGTTGTGTGCTGTGCAGATGAAACATGTTGTACTTTGTGTAAAATCTTTGTCATTTTCCAAACTTGAGTGGGAGTATTTGGTGACTTTTGTTTCAGATATTTTCTCTCACTTCCCCATGATCATCTCATAGTCATGTCAGGGAGTCAGGAGGAATACTCATCTTGTCCGTTTCTTATTTATGCTCAGGCTTCTGGGTGGAGGGGCAGCTACACCCCCACTGACCCCTGAACAGTTTCTATCCTCAGGGAGGAAGTCTGGACTTTTCTCCTTCCTACAGTCCGCAGACTGGCCCTTATAATGATCATGTTTACATGCACAAAATATGTTTTTTCCCTTATTCTCCAAAAGACATATTCTTACTAGAGACCAACCATTGTGGGAGTTTTGAAACAGATAACAACTGATATGGCAAGTTGAATTTTTGAAAGAATTGGAATATAAAAAAAAAAAAAAAAAAAAAAAAATATATATATATATATATATATATATATATATATATTTTTATTTTAATTTT
>JAOWBC010000812.1:3798307-3810458 GCA_028566105.1 Hypoplectrus providencianus | reverse complement strand
TGGAAGGAATTAAAAAAAAAAAAAACACAACTGTTGTTTAACTTGAAAAAATAGGAAAAATATATATAAATACATTTAATAAGATAAGATTGTCCTTTATTAGTCCCACAGTGGGGAAATTCTGAATAATAAACAAAGCACAGTGAGCATTCATAATTTAAACAAGATCAACATAAAGTGATTATTGTAAACCATTTATTTTAAGTTAGTGATAATAAAAATTGATAAATCACTTAGTTCTACCATCGTATTTGGCCCAGGATGATCCTCAGCATAGCGACTAGAGTAACAAGCCTTTGATTTTTCTCTCTTACACAAGTTGTGTCTGAGTACTGTTTGCTTTATAACTTGGAAACTGAAACGCAGAAGGCTGACGTCCATCTCCGCCTAGTTGTTTTTTCTGGTTAAGCAGGAGGAGACGTCCTAATGCGCTGGTCGTAATGAAGCGTATCTCTGTTTTAATAATAAAGAGACAGGGCTATGAGCTCTGCAGGCCGTGGGTGTGTTTTATTGCTCTCTGCTGTCCAGTTCAGAGGTGGATCATTATCATGTCACCCTCGCTGCTCATGGATATGAGATTAGCGGCGTTGCATTCTGCTGAATGTGTAATGGAGAGGAGAGCCTGCAGCAAGAAGGATGGATGTTGTTTTAACAGTGGAAAGGAAGTCTTCACAGGTGAATACCAATGAAACACGAGCACGACTCCTTTATCCTCGAGACGGCAATAAGAAACACTCTGCTGTGCATAATCTTTGCAGCTTTTCTTCCCGTACCAGCCAAGCCTGGAGCTGGGATGAGACTCTCTCTGACATTAACACCCCAGTCAGCGTGTGGCGAGACGCTGCATGGCGTCAGGACCGCCTCCTTTGGTTTGCCCAAAGTTCCAATGGCTTCACTCTGGTCAGGGTGTGTCTGCTCACTGATGGCATCCCTCCTGTATTGTACTGTGCTGTACTGTAATCTCGCGCTCTGATCTTGTATTCTGCCTGTGCTGGGAGGAACAATGGTTATCTATTTTTAAAAAATGACAGACAAAATGCTCAATTTGGTGCAGCTAAAAGTAATTAGACAATTTTTAAAGACATTCAGCAGAAAAACACCTTCAGCCTCTGCAATTTTTAAAATATGTTGTTTAAAAATGTATTTGAGAAACTGTGAGACTACAAACAGTACATACATTTTTCACTTATTTATCAAACATATTGTAAGGATCCATAACATTGATCCATCACAAGTGACCAGTTTGACCCAATTGCTCAATTTTACCAACCATCCAAAGTGGTTATTTTACCATAATGTATTGTAATTTTGTGCAGCTGCAAGTCAAAAGAGCCTCATTTAAATGCATTCAGCAATATAAAGCCTTCATCCTCATCCAATATTTTTTGACATTTTGTTTTTTAAAAACTAAAGTTCTATAAAACATTTTCCTAGAGCCGAGTTGGATCCAAAAGTTAATTGGGACCAACATTCACAGTCCATAAATGATTATTTTATAATCATGCAATGCAATACAATTTGGTCCAGCTGCAAGTCAAAATAGCATCTCCTAAATACCTTTAGCAATATTAAACAGCAAGTATTTTTAATTTTTTGTTAAAATGCATTGAAACAACATTAAAAACTTCTACCAGTGCTTAAAATCTCACAAATTTATCTGTAAATATATATATATTTAAGATGCATAAAATGCTTTCTCAGAGCGCAGTATGGCCCAATTGCACTAAATTGTCCAAAAATATAGTAGTTACAAGTGTAAGGCAGAGAAAATGTGCAAATATTCACATTTTAAAGCTGGAATCAGTGCTGTTTGCAATAATAATTATCTTGGGGGATTAATTAGCTTTAAATTTCTCTGTATCTACTACTGGATTAATCCTGTGATCTGCAACCTTGATGACCTCTTAAGATTAAGAAGTACTGGTTTAATGTTATCTAGGATCATGAATATTTTTCAATGAAATCCTTTTTTTTTGTTTGCCTTATTAATTTAAATAATTCTCAGAGCCTTGGTCTTTAAATCATCATAATATTCTTTTGAAGTCTTTAATTAAATTAAAGTAGGCAAAGGTTGAATGTTTTTGGTAAAAATATAAAAATACATAGTTTCAAGTTTCAGCTTTTCTAAACAGTTCGTAATTTTGAGAGAGCATCCCAAACCCCAGGTACAGGGCCAGGCTGCAGCATGCGAAGCCTGTGTGCTTTTATCTGTGCGTGCAGTTACAGATGCACAAACATTGCTGTGTTTTTATTGACAGGTGTTTGTTTATGCGTCACCTCCCCTGCTGTCATCACCGATCACAAGCCGGGGTCTCTCTGCAGCATCGGGGCTGGGGCTGATGGGAAAATAGCGTAGCCTGCGGGGCTTCCACCTTGTGCTGCGTGTGAAGTGGCTGCTAAGAGGCTGCGAACAGGGAGCGCTTTGTCTGTGTGACGGAAGAAAATGTCTCGCATTGAGAACCTCTCTGTGATACCCAAATAGCAAGGGAAGGGGGGGATCAAGCTCAAGCCCCTGACACAGATGTGAAGTTTGTTGCAGAAGCTTTTACCTAAAATTTCACCTTCTTTACATACCATGAAAATTTTACATTGTTAACCTGAGAGAGTTGTAGTTTTGGGGCATGTGGCATCCAGTCGCAGGAGTGTAAGAATGGAATTCACTCCACTTAATCTAGAGAAACTCAGGATATTACTTAAACTAAAAGGAGTTTTAACAGGAAACAGGAAGAAGAGTTGCTGCAACAATAGAAATGCATTTTGTTGCTTTGTGAATGCTCGTGCTAAAACAGTACAATTAGCTCAAAGGTCAGCACCATTCACAATACAGGGGTCACTGTTTTACACACTGGAAAGAACCTGGAAAAGGGACAAACTGACAGCACCCTTAGGAGGGATAAAAGTAGAGCTGCCTCGAACATTTTAGCTCAAATAAATTATGCTCAGACTAACACAGTATCTATCAAATGTATCGTCACATTTTATTCTTTTCTTCTTGTTCATAAACTTCCATATCAAACTCATTTTCCTGACAAGACAACTAGAGAATTTCTATTGCAGCGGAAATCCTATTATCATTTAATGTCATTCTACTGTTGCATGCTTTACACTGCATTGTAAAGGCTATAATTCAACAATATTGGAGAGAATAAGGATTAGGGGTAAATATTAATCTTAAAATATTCATATTAAAAATATATCAAATGACCTTAATTCATTTTTTTGTGATAATCTGTACCAAACAGAGATTTTTGTTACAATTTATAGGCCAACATAGCTCTACAGCACCAATATACCTTATTTAGTTTTCATTTTGATCTTTACACATTTTCACATACTTTGCTTACTGATATTGTGCCACCTCATTTGCTGTTCATGTTGTTCATGTTATTCATGAGTAGATACAAACAGAAACAGAAAGGAGATAGAATTTTTGAAAAAATAAGCATGAAGACATGATGCATTCACACCTACACCCACAGACACACACATACACGCTGGCCTATAAGTAAAGATCTTTTTTTATGCACATGGTCAAAAGCCATTTTTATTGTCTCTGAAACTCTTTTTGGTCTTTGGAACAATTTTAGCAGGAACAGATGAGCCATTGTTTCACATCTGTCTCATTCTGCATGTTAGTCAGAGAGGAAACACTGAGTCAGATTTAGGCGACAATTGATAGAATTTCTGGTCTGCAAAACCTAAAATGTGTGTCTTTGCAATGTGTTTCTGTCATATTTAAGTGATTTTGTATTGTCTTGAAAAAAGATATGATAAAGTAAGGTATAAATACTTATAAACTTACAAAGAATGACTTGCCATCTTAATCGCAGCATGAATTTAAAATGAAATCACATTCAACTGGATGCAAAAAATAATAAGCAGATCTAAAACGCACACATAAGACAAAAGATTGATAGGGAAAAATGGAAAATGACATTTTCAGACCGTGAGCTACAGATCCTAACAACCTGCAGAGGTGTTGAAGAGCACTAGTAACAGCGACTGCACAAGGCTATTAGCGCTGATAATTGAGAATTGGACTGTTTTTGCAATCAGTTTTTTTGAATAGAGACTGGCCACTTTTGCACCAAATGTATGCACATTACCTTATTTAAATATGTGCAAATTGGAGTGGGGCTGATGGACTAAACCACAGGTCTGCAGTGGCATTTATGTAGTTAATTAAATAAAATTCTGATCTATTTAATGGTGGACAAGCTGATTCTATCAACCACATCAACAAGTGAGATAATTAATTTCAAGTAATTTAGGAACATAGTAAATGTTACAGTCTATGGTCTTCATATGCAAATTAGTTATGCATCGACCAACCCTTGTGCAAATAGCACCATACCACTGAAACACTATCAGCTTGACAGCACATTTCACCCTTTTGCAGGTGCTTTGACTTATTTTTGTCTTGTTTGTGCAGGTTTATCTGCTGCAATTCCTGTTGTGTATTCTCCTGCCAATGTTAATTAAAACGTGCAAATTTAAGTGAGCTTATCTTAAAAAAAGCAACTTGGTATTAGAGCAGCTGATGTTTTTATGGATGCAGTTTTACAAGATACACTTTTACAGCTCAGTGTTTTTCCCGTACAGTTGTGTTTCACAGTGATGTTAAATGGCCTGTGCTTCCATTTGGAGCTGGCCAGTGTGCTGATTGAACCCACTGACCACAGTGATGAAGCAGCACAACAGCAGGCTGCACGCAGAAAGCAGCTGACACATCGACTGTACACTCCCAGTTCATTCCCACAGCTGTGCGCTCCACTGAGATGCTCTTAATACAGTTATACAATATTCTTATCTGATCACATGAGTCGGCCCGCGTTTGCATTTATGATCTCAGCGTGGCACGCATTTCCCTTGTTTTGGTTGTTTTTTCATTCCTTAGATGTACAGTTGCATGCCGTTACACTCTGCTACTGCTGCTGCTGCTGTGTGTGTGTGCAGTGCCGTGATAAGAAGACACACATACACTGACACAAACCGTAGTCTCTGCAAGTGTGTGTGTGTGCTGCAGTGTTGACTTTTTGACCTCCCGTCGAGGAAGAATGGCACTCATCCAAACAGGAAATGAAGCCTTATAGGTCTCCCTGTGTGTTTCTGTGTGTGTGTATCTGTGTGTGTGTGCGCTCCTTGTGTTTCCTGCTGATCCCACTGCTTGCCTGTGTATTTTGGTGTCTCTCCTGCCTCTCCTGGTGGTCTCTCCCACTTGCCTGGCTGTGAATGCTGATTTCCATGCTCGGTTTGTCTGTATTTCCCTTTTTCACTGCTGGATATTTACGCTGAGCACATGCCTCTTTACTTTTTTCACTGGGTTATAGCAATGTGTGTCTGTGTCTATGTGTGCGTGGCAAAATCTTTGTGTGGTCCATTGCCTCTGGCCAGTGGTTGTATATCAGGGTATATCATATGTTTGGACACAGAGGGGGTTTTCAATGATTTTGGATTATTAAAAATTCTTCACAGGAAAGAAAATCCAGGACTTCACAGCATATTATTTTCGTTATTATGAAGTGATGACTGATGAATTGTTAAGCTTATAAAATGCAAAATACAATGTGAAAAAAAGTTCAAAGCCCCAGAACATTTTTACATTTACACAAAGATAGTTAGTTTAAAAAAAATAATACATACATGTAAAAAATGAAGTATGGCATTTGTGAGTTTTGAACCAGAGAATATTTGCAGGATCAAGCTGAAGCATGTTGTGATTTTGGTGCTGCACATTTGGCACCATCCTTGTCTCTAAGCAGCTAATGGGAGTCAGTAGGGGGGAGATTGAAAATGGTATAAAAAATTGGAATGGAATGGAAAAGCAGTTTATCCTCCAGCTGGTAAATGAGTTTAATGAAGATAATTTTGTTAAAAATAAATAAATAAAAAAAATTCTCATTGCAATTGATTTCCAACCCCCATGTTCTACAAATGTACAGAATTGCAGTCCTATGACTGGTACAGAGAAGCAAAGATCTCACACACTGCCATTGGGACTGCAAGGAAATAATAATTTTGATTGCTACCATTTACTGTTTCTTCTTTAAATGTCACAAACAAGTGGGTAATGGCAATCGTAATTCCCCACCTAAATGTTTGATTATACCTTTCAAACAATCCAAACCCAGAAGAAAAATAGCAGATCTGCACATTTTAGAAGCTGCAATCAGCATGTGTTAAAACAAGCACATCAATTGTCAGAATTAGTTTATTTTCTTGTCAATCTCTAATTGATAACAAATTTACAATAGCTCCCTGTAATACTGTTACTGTATCTGCTCCCTGCAAGGTGTGTGGCTGTAAATACTGCAGCACATGCTTATCTTGACCCTGTCCTGCATAAATAGAGGTTAAATGTGAAATGACTGGTGACTGATGCTGCTCAGTGAATCATCAGCTCCTCGGCTCTCTGGCTACTTCCTTCTCCACCCTCTTCCCCTTCCCACTGCAGAGCACCATCATCATTACCCGTGCATTTTTTTTCCCACTGCTTAACAACCCGCTGCAATTACATCTAATCATTACACCTCTGTTCTGCAGTTCCTCCCGGTGTAAGAATACTGTAGGCAGTTATTTGACAGCTCCGTATAAACAAGGCTGATTAGGAAAAACTCATTTCCACTCAGAGCAGGAGACACAATCTGTTGCAGAGATTCAACGTTTGTTATTTGTCTTGTTGTCTGGCGCTAAGTCTGGGCATTATGGAGGCTCGCTGCAGCTTATATGTAAACTTCAGAGCTCAGTCTGATGCTGTTTGGCCCGCAGCCCAAAGTTACATTGGCGAAAGTCAGCCGAGGTGTTTCCATATGTGCTGTGTTCGCAAACAAAAGCGTCGCCCTTGGCATGTTGTCCTGACCCTTTTTTAATAGAGAGGTTTTTTTTCTCTAGCGGGAGGGAGACAATTCCTCCAACATTTCACACTTTAAATCCTTACACAACCTCCTCTTCTGGCTCTGTCACATCACACATGGGTTGTTAGATTTACCAGAGGAATCCGCTTTAAAAAAAAAAACATTTTTGAGGGATGTTTAACAAGAAGCTGCCAAAATGAGAACTCCCCACAGGGTGTTTGACCTCCCATTTTGGCGTGCCGACAGTCGGTGGAAGCTCCGTCATGCTCCGTGTTGCACTAACTGCGCAGAGAAAACAGCCCCACCGAAGGGCCTTTGGACAACCGTTTGACTCCACAGATGAAGGGCTTCAGATGTTGCTGGCTGTAATCACGCTGGGAAACAGAGCAGACAAAGAGGCATTCGCTCTGCTTCAACAGCCGTTTTGGCTCAGTGCAGAGGTGGGAGTGTTGGATCGCGCTGCTCCTACAGATGAGGCCTGACACGGTGAGGATCAGGAGACAGAAGACTGGGAGCTACAGAAGCCTGGAGGCGCAAAAAGCAGGCATGTGACTGGCTCAAATCAAGGACAAAGGGCCTCAAAGCAGTGGTTTCTGGGGGCTAGACTGCCTGATTGGTCACAAGATAAACTGGAGGGGTCATGAGCTGATTGACCACAAAGAAAGAAGCCTGAATTTTCTTTGAATTTCCTCTAAAATTTAAGTTTTACCTTTAAATGTGTCAGAATTAGGGCTAGATGTGGAACTTCAATATTTTCTATCGAGAATTTGTTTAATGCTATCAAGTATCAAAAAATGGCTTGTCATTCAATACCAAATTCAAAGGAGTAGTACCAAGTGCCCTCATGCAAACTAGGGAACTTATTTCATTACAACTTTGTTGTAATGTGAAGTATGAGCATTAAATGTGTAAGTAGGGCTGGAATGCCTCCCATATCATAAGTTTATAGCTCGTAGTGACATTTCAAGCCAATGTTTCTTCCTCAGACTTGGAAAATTACTTAGATTGGGCACCCATCCCATTGGGACAGATGATATATGTGTCTTTTATGTTGTATAAACATTTTTTGTGACATTTTATTGAGCAGAGTTTCTAAACTGGTCTTAAAACTTTTAATGTTGGCATCCACATTTCATTGGCTTATATCAGTTTTTGGGGTGTGCACCTAATTTTTTTTTTTCAGTTTTTACTTTCTTTTCCATCAAATCTAACAGTCATATAGTCTGAACTCCAATCAAACCAGAGGCATGCATTCAAATTTCTCCATCAACAGGAATCTTGGTTCGCATTGATGTAAATAAACCACACAATGTCTTTATCATACAGCAGAACAGTCATATTTCAAAGCTCTATGTGTGTCTGCAATTCCACATTCTACATAAGCAACCTATTCAGGGCTCTTCTCTGAGAAAGTTATTTTAGGAAACATAAAAAATAACTGTAGTGGAAGTCGACCCGGCAGGTTGCAAAAAAGTTGGTGCAGCACAAAAAAAAAGAAGAAGAAGAAGAAGCACACTCCAGCACTAGCAGCACTTCATCATTATAACTCCTGGGACACCCTGAGCATCACAAATTGTTCAAATACGCTCTCTTGGGTGAACGTGGGTAATAGTGCGAGCGTGAAGCGTGGCTCAACTTTTCCCTTGAAAAATACCATTTAGAATAAGAGATGTTCATGTCCTCATCAGGCTGTCTTCACCTGTTAGCAGCGCCCACTATTGAGGTAAATCCTCTTTCTGAGTAAGCCTGAAACTAGGGTTCAGATGTGTTTAACAGACGTGTACTTCATAGTTATTATCTGCTTGTAATCCCACTGAACATGGATTTCCAATTCCTAGACTGCTGTAAAGACAAGCTTATCTTAGCTCTCAGCCAGAAATGGCCTTTAATAAGACCTTGTGGCATGTCTTATTTCATAATTATGTGTAGTTCTGGTCTATGATATCACTGGACAGTAAAAATAGTCCATGTCCTAATGTTCTTGGACAGCAGACCATGGGAACTGAGTAGTTTTCAGTGTGTGATATCCGAGGAGCAGAAAGATGATGCCTTGCTGCCAGTTTCTGAAACATTTCTTATAATCATCCACAGTCCGACTCTATCATTAAGCATCGGCACGTTTGTCTGGTCTGGCTAGTCACACATGCACACAGACGCATTGGTATGTAGGGTGTGTTTGTCTAGTAGCAGGCTTTTCCCTCATGTTGTGTGTAAGCTCCCCACTGCGCCTACAGTACACGCTGTGCAGCTTTTTTTGTTTGTCCGTGCATTTGTGCATAGCTGGCATTTTATTGAGGATATCATCCTGCAGCCAGTCTGCCAATGCGCTGAAAAGGCTGTTTTTTTTTTCTTCTCTCCAACTTGTGTTGAAGTGAAACCGGCTGTCTCAATTCCATATCAAAGTCTACAGACATGCTTTTTTTCCCCCTTGCTAGTCTCCTCTTACCTCACTCTCCAAAACAGTGTGTGTTTGTCTGCTAGAGAAGTTGTCAAGTTACGTTTGCGTAAGGCTTCGAAATTCCATTCCTGGTCCTTTGATTGGCTGTACTACCGCATGGAGATTTATGCCTTTTAGCTGATGTTGTTTGACCCCCCCTAGTCTGAGCAGCAACAATCGGTGTGGGTGAAAGAAGTTCAGCCTTTTTTTAAAGTTTCAGATTTGTCATTACTTACTGTAAATCTTAAAAGGTGCTAGATATTAAAAACAATGTGCCAATGAAAACAAATGACCTACAACCTTGTCTCCATCACACATAATATATAGTGGAAGCTTTCAGTCAAACATAGACAATCACAGAGTTAACTAGAGGGGCACTCAAAATGTGCAGACGACCATCAAGGCCATGCCCTATCTGGCATAATGAAAAGTGAAAATAATATGGCCCTGGGATCTGGATCTACTCCAAAATGTAATGGGATATTTCTTGGCCTATGCAGCACCCTTTAACCAAGATTTTAATGGAAAACAGGGCAGCATTTTTTTCCATAATCTGCTGACAAATCAAAAAATGAAACAAACAAAGCTGAAAATAAAGCCTTCTTACTGAAGGAGAAGGAAACACATTAGAGGAGAAGTCCAACACAACACATAACATTTTATAAAGATTTGAGCGTTTTTGGTCTTCATATATATTTACCAAACTTCTAAAACATAGTACCTCCCCCAAAGAGACATAAAATAAGTAGGGGTGGGCAACTTGGATCACATATCCATATAAATATATATACTGATATAATACATTTCCTGTAAAACACTTAAACAGAAAGGAATGTTGTACTTGGCTAAGCACTTCATCATATTCATGCTAAAACATTCAGTTCAATATTGTCTTAAAGCAGCCCTGCTCAACACTGCCTACAATGGGCTAATGCACCCAGAGACATGGTAATGGTATAGATACCACAGTACTGAACTATATTTAAGGAAATGTATGGCATGTCACAGTATATATATCATCACGTTTCCACCTTGGAGACGCAATGAGCAGCATATGAATAACTTATTCACACTGAGTGATAAAGCGTCCTAAATAACTAATTACTGAGTAAATATTATATGAAAGTTATCAATAGGTCTGCCAGGTTAAAAAGAGTCCAACTTTGAATCCCAAAATTCCCTTTTTCCAAAGTTTTTTCTTTACTATGGTTACTATTACTTGAATGCTTTTTACAAGTATATTGGATTTTGGATATGCAACTTGATTTCACAACACTGGGTCTTTCAACATCTTCTGTTTGAGTGCCCAGGTTAGTCAACGTGTCAAGGTTACGTCAAGTGACACAAGGCCATGCCATTAGATTTCAGGGTGTTGAAGTTCAAACAATAGCTGACCCTGTGTCCCATTATTTTTGGAAGCTGCAAGCCTTCCAAGTGCAGCTGTAACCAAAATGGCAACAATCTGGATGAAAAATAAATAAATCACAAATATTTAGGCACTTGTTGCCACTAACAACCACAACAAGCATCCCTCATCATGGCAACCACTGCGATGACTCACTTGTATCCCAAAATGGCAAGAACTCTTTGTCCAAAGTCATCTTGTCTGGATTTAGTTTTTCTGTCTGGCTCGAACTTGTGGATGACGAAGATGGCAGCAGTTCCAATGCATGACCCAGATCCTCACACTAGTCATAGAGGTGGGTGACTCTTCTCTGGGTTTGGGGAGATTTGGTTGGAATTAGATAGACTGAGGAATCAGAAGAAGAGACAAAGATGAGCAAAAAGAGAAGTGAAAAACATGAGAAGAGAAGGTCCTTTAAATCCTAAAATCCTGTAGCTGATGGAGAAGCCAAACACCAGAGCCAAAACTGCTCAGTGTTCTGGGAAAAGACACCCACAGGCCTCAAACATATGTGTGACAGTGGTTGAAAACACATGTGAATCATTCACCTTTCCAGTTTGGCAACTTGCATTGGAGTTCCAACAAACAGATGGACCATTGGGATCAAGTAAACACCTTTAGTGCCAGTTTAAAAGTCAGAGGAAGCAGTGGAGGGAAGAGACAGGCTGTTAAATAGCTATTGCTCCCCGATGTTTCAGGAGAACAGAGTCAAGCCAGAATGCTCTTTTCTCCCTAGACTTTTGCATTTTTTGTCAGATCTGTTTAGTGTTCTTTGGGCACTGGTCAGTGGATTAGAAAAGCGTTCTCAACAGGGTGCAACCACTCGCTGCGGTTTTGAATTTACCCTTCAGTCCACGCTGTTACAGCAGGCCCATTTCTCGGCATACAGGAAGGAGATTAACTCACACCATGCCGCTTTCTCACTTCCCCCCTGTGCCAGCTGCGATGATGTTTGTCCACACGCTGCGCTCTGATAAGGGGAGTATGCTTGGCCAAGAACAGATGCTTTCCCAGTTTACATACAATTTTTCAACAACAGTTCTCTCGTTCAGGATGCATTATTGACGTGAAACTTTTTCACTTTTGGCTGAAAACCATGTTATCTTATGTTAACAATTTCCCATGACTTCATACTGTCTCCAGGAGATGTGTGTTGAGGTCACAGTGGGGTGAAATGAGGTTAAAGCTGTGTTTTGGAAGTAAAACCAGACCTTGAAAAACTGAGCCATACTCCCCTTCCTGCCTAAGTCCATCATAACCAATCACTGTTCCCTATCACTCCTGCAAATGAAGGCCAAAAAGTCTGATTAGATTCTGGCCCAGCTGCATCCAGACGATCATGATTTATGGCAGTTGGAAATTTGGGCATTATCTCTGAGCTGTGCAGTCAAATTATTAGCTCAGTTCCAGTGGCAGCGGAGGTCTTACTCTGAAGTCTCAAGTGTTGCTAAAATG
>JAOWBC010000812.1:3764173-3780948 GCA_028566105.1 Hypoplectrus providencianus | reverse complement strand
TGGAGAATGATATCCAACCACAACAGAACAAGGCCAAAATGAAAAGTTGAGCCTGAACATCTGTTAGCACATTGTTGCGCCGAGGTCGCTCCCGTCGCCTCCTCTGGCCAGACCGTGGATAATCAGCTCGTCTGCTGGGATCTTCTTGGTGGAGATGCACCAACATGGGTGTTCTGTGTGTGTGTGTGTGTGTGTGTGTCTGTCTGTCTGTCTGTCTGTGTGTGTGTGTGTGTGTGTGTGTGTGTGTGCACACTGCAAGCAAGGGGTTCTGATTATTTCGTTTACTTCATGAAATTGGTCCTATTTTTTTTTCTCACTGCTTTATTTCTGAAAACTGTCCCTTTTTCAACATAAAAAATGTGAAAATTAAAATAAAAAAAATAACCAAAAATAATACCAATTCATTGAAGACGGCATGTGCAGTCTACACAGTCGACACAGCAGCTGTTATATTATTGAGTAGGGTAAGGGTCTAAAAAGACCCAGTACACAATATAGAAGCTTAAAATTGTTGCATATAAAACAAAACTTGTTGAAGCAAATGCAAGACAAATTGACAAATCTAACTCCCAGCAAGGCGGCTAAACGGATTTCTCCATTAGCCATAAGTGAAAAATGAAACGAAGAAAAGAAATGAAGAGATGGCACCAAAAGAAACATGAAGAAAGAAGAAGAATTTGAGCAGTTTAAAAAACCTAATTCTTCGTTCCTCAAATTTAAAACCTAACTTTTCTTGTGGTGGACAAAAACAATACATGGACCCATTTGTATGAGTTGTAATAATATATAAGTTAATTAAAGTGAATACAATTTGATATCAAATGATGTTAAGTAAACAGTAAAGTAGGAAATGCTGCATAAAAACAGAAATGCTTAATAAAATGAAAGCATTTGTTCTGCAAATTTCCTTAGAGACATGAAAATTTTACACAAAAGTTTAATTTCTTCCATAATTTACTCTTTTTAGGTAGCACTATTGCTAATTAGAGTTAATGTGTTCTATTCAATAAACGGCCGAATGGCTGGTTGAGATTTTCCAGTCTGTAAACATGGTGACCTTCAGCTTGTTGTTCAGCTCTGTAGAAAATGATTGCTGATCTTTTTGCTTGCAGTGTGAACAGACTGTCTGTGTGCTTCTGAGAGTGTCTGGCTTTTGTTCCTATCCAGTTCAGTCGCATTTTTTTCAGTCCTCAGTGGTGGTGGAGCTCCTTTCTTCTTCTTCACTGATCTGCTATAATTGGATAATAAAGAAGTCTCATATCACCAAAGGCCTGGCAAGAGTTAATAAGCGCCTGCAGATTCGAAAAAAAGTTAATTCATGTTTCACCTCCAGCTGCAGTACGTCTAAAAAGGCTATCTGCAGGGACAGAGCAGATTATAACTTTTCAAGCTAAATGTATGAATAAGGCTGACTTAAAGCTGAGTCACTGGCAGAATGTGGGCAGCATTTCTATACAAAGATATACAACTAATTTGCCTTAAAGGCTGTGAGACTTCTCCAGGTTTGTTGCTGTTTCATTTGAGTTTCAATCAGAAAAGTGAATGTGGTTAAAGCTGCATCAGGCAAAATGGCTTTTATTTAATGGAAATGTTGTCTCATTTGCACAAAGGCAGATCTAGAGACAGTTGTGCAAGTTGTTTTTAAGTCCAAACTTAAACTTAAACTTAATTATTATAACCATTATTACAAGTATTTATCTCCCCTCACCTGGTGAAAACAAGTTGCACCACACAAAGTTGCTCCCACGTGGAGGTAATAACTAAGTATTTTCACCTAGTTACTGCAAGTTTTGCATAACTAACAGAACCAACTGACAAAGCTAAAGTTAGATGCTAAGATGTAGCCTTTTTTTAGGGTATATGGGAATATGGTTGGCGTATCTGACCAGACGTAAAAATGACATATATAAGATACTTTAAATTACCTTTTTGTAAAAACACAAAGCAATGGCATGCCAGTAACATTTTACTAGCTTGTATGTCTGGCTGTTTCCTCCTATTTTCAAACTAATAGACCAGCTAACAGTGATGGAGGAAGTATTCAGGACATTTATTTAAATCACTGTAAAAATACTCCATTACATATGTACTGAGAAGTTAATCAAAAATGTTATTTTAGGTTAAGAAAAACCTTTCTTTTATATGTGTGTGTGTGTTTGTGTAATATGCTTACAAACAAGTTTTAGTGTTGTATCCATTAAATGTAGTCATAATGGATACTTAAATACAAAACAAGGAGTCAGCACTCAGTTCTGCCACAGCTAGACTCACCACTGATGCCACATAACGTGATTTCTGGGTAATGAAGTTCCAAAACATTCAAAGAGCCATTTGAGTGCTGCAAACATTCAATATTTCCTAATGCAGCTTTAATTTACATGAGTTATTGACTCTGAATAACTGAAAGACACTGGGTTTGATTTTCTGTCAGAGCTCTGCAAAGCTCCATCAACTACTGTGTGTGTGTATCCGTATGTGTGTGTGTGTGTGTGTGTGTGATGGCTGCTTATATCTGATTGACTGGCCATGATCTTCAGCAGGATGATCACTTGAAATATTCACATTTCATCCTTCATCCTTCAACATCAATGCATGCTTTGAGCTGTAATTACTTCTGCCGCTGGTGACGATACAGTGTTTGTCGAATCTTTTTTTTTTACTTCCTCTGGTTCCACCCAGCCCGATCTGGGAGCGAAGCCTCTCCTGGGAGATGCCGCGTTATCTGGAAACATGAAACAGGAAATACTGTCTTCTCCATGTCCTGTTTTCACTTATACACATTCGCACACTGCATCTGTCATCTGCAAATATTGGAGTGTATTTAATGCCGAACACTAATTGTAGAAACATTGGTTTTATATGCACTGGTCATTTTAAAGGTTGTGAGCTACTTTTCTCCTATAACACAACACAACAAGCATTTAGGTATTCCTATATTCACTAAAACATTGTGTTATTTTGCAGCGTGTAGCACTGTGAACGTAGTCTCAACCTCATTATAACAGGTAACATTAGGAAGCCCCAACTGTCCTGCACAATATTATGTTTTACATGTTTTATGTTGTTGCTATGAATTAGATTTAGTTTTATGTCGTCTTTAAATTTTATCATTTCTATTAAGAATGCCAAACCTTCCAGCTTTATTCCTAACAATATTTTGAAGGTTTTCCTAAACGGGTTTGTCTGTTTGTCATTCATACTCTGATTTATAGAACATTTTGTTCCTAAATACAACTTTTTGACGGTTAAAAAAATAAATAAAAAGAGTGGCGATTTCCCACTTACCTTTTGTCTAAAAAAAAAACAACCTTGGCTCTAATTTATAAACAAAATAAAACAATAAATTTGATTTTATCTGGTCTTAGACTTCTGTGGTGGAAATATATGGAAATAAGTGTATATTTAATGAGTTTATGCCTAATGTGCAGATCTAAACATAGTATTTATAAAAACTACAAAATAACCACCTGTAGTCTCTCCTCTGTTGTTGTCATCATGCTGCTGTTGTTTGGTTTGTCTTAGATACTCGGTGTCATAATGCACGTGTTAGCTCACTGCTATAGCTCAAGCAGACATTTAAAATCACATCTTTGAAAAGTGTGAAGAAGTTATTTGCATTGAAGGATCCGTCTGTTCTGCTGCTGTTCTCCCCTCTTTGCCCCCTGAATCTTTTTCTTCCTACATGTCTAAAGAACTTTCAGGTGCAGGATTTGTTTAGGTGACCTCTCGGGACTCTTGTGTTTCATGAATTATCTCTGTCCAAACTGTATTATCAATTCACAATCAGTGTTGCTTCCTGAGCTCACCTGCTTCCTTAAATTGGTTATTGATTGTCTTTTCATACTGTGCGGGGCTCTAATCGCATTTTAAACGCTCACATCATTTTCAATCCTGATGATTCATGTTTTGGGTGCTTTTTTTTCTCCCCTGTTCTGTGTAACCCTCCCTCCTGCCTGTCCCTTCTCTCTTCCTTCCCTCTCTCTGTGGGTGTTTCTAGTGGTGGCCCCTGGGCCTGGTCTGGGCCCTGCTCCAATGTCCCAGTTTGGAACCATCTCGCGGCAGATTTCGCGGCACTCCAACTCCTCTGTCTCTATGATTTCGGCCACGGGCACCTACCGCCGGGCGCCGTCGGTCACTTCCCAGTTCTCCTTGCAGCAGCAGCAACAACTACAGCAGCAGCAGCAACAACAACAACAACAACAACAACAACAGCAGCAGCAGCAGCAGCCTCACATTAATGGAGGCACTCCTGGCTACGGCCAGAACTCAAGTAAGGCCCTTCTGTCTCCAGCCCCAGCCTGCATTTGAAATCCTCACCCAAGCACACAATGTCACTTTTTTTTTTTTTGTCACAAATGTCACAAACTAAAGCGAGCTAACATTTGTAGCCACAGAGCAATATTTCATATTTGCAGCTAGTGACTCACTGCCGTCTGAAGGTCAGGTTTGCTTTCTTGTCTAATTTATTGACTTTTCCTTTCAGTCGGAAAGTGCAGGTTAATGCTTTTTATCTGACTGTGGGATGTCTTTAGTATTGATGCAGAATACCTCGTCTTTGGAGCCTGGGAACCAGACAAATCTGCGAGCTCATGGTTTATTTGCTCTGGCAGATGCGTTCAGACAGAGTTCCAGCAGACCTGGCCCGCGTCTGGCCAATCACAGCTGTTTATCTAATGTGGGGCGTGTTTGAGATGATGGAGGACAACTTGCAAAGCCTTTGCACTTTTTACAAGATGTGCAATGACCAAATTTCAGGCTTGTGCATCCTTGCGCTGGGATAGATGCTAGAATATATATCCTCCAAATATATCTACTGAAGTAACTGGCATTCAGCACTTACACGACCTTATAAAGGTTATTGTTAGGATAGCTGTTACATCTTATTACTTATGAGGTGTTTTGTGTGCTTCTGCTTTGTAAAATTAATTTTGAAGTAGATTTTTGCAGTATTTAACCTTGATGATTCCTTTAAAACGTACCTAGTTATCGTCTATAATCCAATCTCCATTTACACATGGCATTATGATAACATCTGAATGCAATGAATGAATAAGTACAGTCACCATGATTCTGACTGGATAGCTATTGGTCATTTAATAGTCCTTTAAAAGGATACACCTGTTGGCTTCTGCAACTGCCTGCAGCTTTAGACAGCAGGTTGACCTTTGCGCTTGCTGGGAAGACTTCCCTAGAATGTGGTTTGGATTCACACCTGGATAATATCACATCACAATGCATGCCAGACCGATTGCAGATGTGGCCGATCACATTCCACTCACAATGTGTTAAGCCAGCATTAACAGCTGGCATTAATGTGAAGTTTTTGCTTGGTGTATATGGAATTATGGTGTTTCAGCTCGATAGAATGATCACCAGCCTCTGTGTGAATTCACACACTGTGGGCTTGATATGTCATGTGTCCGTAACTTGGGATTGATGAAATTATCTGGTAAAAATCTAAAGTAATAACTCAGAGCACATAACCACATAGACACCAGGTCTTTGGGGAGGACAGGCTTGTCAGGGATGTGCGCTGAAGTTGAAGCAGCTATAATGTAAACAGCGCCTCCTCCTGGCCACCAGAGGCCCTCCCTCCCTCCCTTCTTTCAGAGCCGTGAGTGGGAGCAGCCTGATTGACAGAAATCAAACCTAATCCTCGGTTTATCCGCTGGCCTCAGTGATCCCCAGATACCCTGCAGAATCTCATCACAGCCACAGACGTCACTGAACTTTTCAACATTTTTTCACTGTGTCATCTGTGGAGACGCTGCAGCCACTGACAGTCGAATGAATTAATCTGTCCTCTCACAAGAAAAACACTATTTTCCTCCCTTTAAAATCTAATTTGTGAGTTTTAAAGATATGAGTGGACAGGTTAATTAATTTGACTAAGCACTTCAATCTGTCTCTGTTGCACATCACTCTGTGTCCAGCTCACACTTCTTGCAGCGTGTTTGTGTCGGTGTTTGCTTGGGATTGGGGTGCACTCCCAACCGTCTCCTGTACATTCTTGGTGACTGATGAGCTTTTTCTTGTGTTTTTTTTTCTTTGTTTCTGCTCTCTTTCTCCACCTCTCTGTCTCCTCTCTGCTGTGCTTTCAGTGTCTATCGCTCCTCCTCCTCCTCCCATGCCCCAGCTGACTCCACAGATACCTCTGACTGGCTTTGTGGCCAGGATGCAGGAGAGCAGTAAGTGAAGAGGCTACTTTCCTCCTAATCTGTGCCAACTACTCCCATTTCAAGAACACCCAGCATTCATTGTGCTTGTTCATCCCTCTCCTTTCTGTCCGTTTAATACCATACTCGTGCAGCACGAGCCATCCAAAAAAAATGTCTCATTAGAGTGCTGTCATGCAGCTTTTTAGTATCATTATCTGCTGTTTGGATAGAGATTTATTCCTTCAGCTATTAGACTACAGTGTAACTGCTCCTTGGTAGAAATAAGGGCATAATACATAGCTCACTTTCTTGGCAGAAGAAGTACCCTTTTAAAATATGGGAAGCCGAAAAGCAACTAGCTGAGATAGTTGAGGCCGCCAACTCCTGTTTTTAGTGATTAAGTGTCATGGTGGGGATTTTATCACTGAGTGAAGCTTGGTATTCATATGCTGAATGTAGCACTGCAGGGTTGAGCTGAGGTGAATGATAATGTTTAAGGGGGAAAAGTGTCTTCAGTCTCTGCAAAACAGAGCTGGAGGGGATGGGACTCTTTGCTGCCCCCCGCTGGAAGACAACCTGCAGTACACTCAAATATCAGGAAATATTTTAGAACGACACCTTTAGTTTTCTTTGGTGGATATTTGTTGACAAAGGACTTATAATGTTGGATAAAATCTGAATTAAAACATTACCTTTTTATGGCATGTGCTCTCACACAAACCTAACCAGCTAAATGGCATGACACGGCATGTGATAGTCATCAGATTGTTCATAAATACTTTTTCTTTTACAGTACAGTTTCATTTTTCAGAGCCACAACAAGAAGAGCAGAAAAAGCATGAAAACCACTTAAATGGTAGTTGAGATTATTTGAAGTGGGGTTATATGAGGTACTTATCCATAGTCAGTGTATCACCTGCAGGAAATGTGCAGGCGCGGAAGCTGCTGTGGACGGGGGCACACAAGGGGGCTATATTTAGATATTTTAATTGCTTTACTTTGCTGTCAGACAGCCTTTTCAGACAGGGAGCTGAAGCTGTTATCTAGACTCTCTTCAAAGTCACCAGACTCCTCTGGATATAAACTGTAATGTAACCTGGCAGAAGACAGGAGCTGCTGTTCTGCAGCCGCCTCAGATGTTTAGTTTGTTTGTGTTTTTGGTGTTTTGAAGGGTTAGATCAGATTCACCGAAGTCATATACAATACACCAGATGAATGGATCAAGGCAGCGGTAGATGAGCAAGTCCCGTGTACAGGGTAAAATGAATGTTTTTGTCAAAGGAGTCTGGTGGCTTTAAGAGCATGAATGATGTCTTCAGTTTCACATTGGAATAGCTGTGTGACAGCAAGTTAAATTGGTGAAAATATTCTAAATATAGCACAGAATTGAACTTAGTGTATCTTTATTATGTTTTTTTTTAACGTCCGCAGCTCTGGATAAATCTCCTCCACCCCTACTTAAAATCCAAAAATTCAAACTATCCTTTAAAGAGGTTCAAATGCAGTATATCACAGTGATCCATGGAAAGTCCTAACAGTGATGCAGCCTGCTTGATGAGTTTAATATTCAAAAATCTCACACACAAACTCTTCTGCATGTCTGAGCATTATTTCTGCATGAATCGGCCGCCGCCCTCTCCAGCGCCGGGCTCAGTCATCCTTGACTTTTTGGGACCTGACAAGGAAAAAAATCTCTTTGCGTGTCTGTCCAACAGTTGCAGATACTCCCACTCCACCTCCCCCTCCGCCTCCAGATGACATGCCCATGTTTGACGACTCTCCCCCACCTCCACCTCCTCCTCCGGTTGATTACGAGGAGGAGGACGCTGCCGTGGTGCAGTACAGCGACCCTTACGCTGATGGAGATCCACAGTGGGCACCCAAGAACTATGTCGAGAAAGGTTTGCACCAAAATCTACCAACTATCCATCAAGTCTTTTGTTGATTGCTCACCTCTAATCTGTGTTGTTTCTGGTTTCCAGTGGTGGCCATCTACGATTACAGCAAGGACAAGGAAGACGAGCTGTCTTTCATGGAGGGGGCGATCATTTACGTCATCAAAAAGAACGACGACGGCTGGTTCGAAGGCGTCTCCAATGGCGTCACCGGACTCTTCCCTGGGAACTATGTGGAGTCCATCATGCACTACGCCGACTGAAGGGACCTCGCAGTAACAGTAAAGTCTATTTATTCAGTCATATCATAATCCACTGAGGGACCGACCGCCGCAACTTTCGACTCCGCATAGACATAACTGTATGATCCCCTTTTGATATGACAGAATGTTCTTTCCCTTACTGATTGCAAATAAAATAAAAAGTAATATCTATTTAGTTTATTTTGGTGTTATATGGGCGGGTGGGGGACATTTATGGAATATGTAAAAAAACAAAGTTTCTAAAGAATTGGACTGCACATGCTCACGCCGGTTGAACTCAAAGACGATGGTTACACAGCTGAAGATGTACGACATCATCCCGCCTGGACAAAAGTTATTAAAGTACTCGGTTTGATGGAGCAGATTAAGGTCATGTAAACAGCTTCAGTTGAAGTGCTTGTACTGTCAGTTGTATATAATGTGAGCTGCAGCCACTTGGGTTTCTGTAATGTGAATTCAGTGAATGTCGATTATATGATAGTTTTCATTAGTGGCGCCCTCCTCGACTCCACAAGGCTCAATCGTCAAATGAGATGGCCTGTCGGTAATTTACAAATTTAAGTATTGTGTATGGTATTTCAAAGACCAACAAATATTCCTGAAAATCAGTCTTGGCGTTAAAGCATGCAAAAAAAAAGAGATATAATGTAATCTTTAAGTTTATTGCCATTATGCTTCCATTATGTTGTAAATGTATTCACCTTTTTAATTTTTATTACGCTGTTGAAATCACTGAACTTTTTAGAAACACAATGGGCATTTAGACAGAGAGACCATGAACCTGAGACTTGCTTTAATCACAAAAATGAAAGTAACTTTTTGTGAATTTGATTGTTAATTAACATTCAAATTCTAAAATGTATTTTTTTTTCTGCATGTATTTTTGCAGAGTTGCAGATAAAGTTTAGGATACCATTAGTAAACAACAACCCTGATTACAAAAAAGTTAGGACATTGTCTTAAACATAAATAAAACAGAATATCTAATAATCATTTGTGACTTTTGTTAAACTTAAATTTCAGGTTCAAACCTTCTTCATGTATCACACAGCATCCAACTTTTTTGGAATCTGGGCTACATTATACTTTTGGTAGTATGAGATTCCAAAACATTGTAAAGTCCAAAAGTTGCCATTTACTTAAAGAAAAGACAGATACAATCATTTCTGAAATTCCCAAAATGTTTTAATCCAATTTACTAGTCTGCTTTAGTCCATATTCGTGAACCGCACATGAATAGTAATGGGACTCTAGCAGCAATCTAACTGACGAGTAATATTTAAGAGGTTGAATGACAAGTGACTCCAAAAAATTACTTTACTCAAATTTGTTCAATTATTTTAAAGACACTCAAAGCTTCAATGAAAACCTCAATAGAAGCTTCAGTTGTGAAAATCTAGAAAAAGTAAAATTCAGGCGACGCCGTGGTCTCACTCTCTAAATACCAGTTTGGAGTTGAACTTAAAATCATAAAAAATGAAATGGAGTTCACTTTTCTGTGCATTTGGATCAGTTTGAAGCAAGAGAACACATTCCATTTAGGCTTATTATCAAGCATTTAAACATTATGTCACATCACTGTTGTAAACTTGATACTAATCCACATAAACGCTCTGTAGGGTAAATTGGTAACTGGCAATAAAGGACTATGCTTCTGAAACACAGTGGATAGAGTGCAGTGATAACTAGGCTGGAATTGTCGTGCCTGACACTGCCATGAGACAATTCAGATGAAATGTAGACCAATAAACAACTATAATACCTCCTCAGCCTTCACACAGCAACAATGACCTGCTCTGGGTTCAAGGACCATGTTGAATGCTCTGAACATGAAATCCTCTGGGCTGCACAGGTGTACATATTTTAACTCAAGTTAAATCAGCCAATCATTATCAGCTGTCACTCAGGTCTAGGAATCATCTTGATAACATTGTATTTTTATTCTGTTGGCCCTCAAGCGTACCATCTAACATTACCCTAATGATTAATTTTTGACCATTTCAGGATATTGTGGAAGCCTTTTTCTGCCAATGTGAAGGGGGAAAAAAACAGGCTGCAGGATATTATGACACTTTCTCGGCAAAGAGTGGTTTAGAATCTCAAAATAATGACTTATTTTTTGCAGAATAATGAGAAACTTGCTCGAAATGACCTCAATAATAGTGTCTTTTGATCAAATTTCTCATTATTTTAAGATATAAATTAATTATTTCAGGTCAGCTTCTCATTAGATGATTTTTTTTATCCATCAGTTTCATCCTATTTTTCCTTCACTGTCAGAAATGGGCTCCCATTAGAAACTGCAGCTTATGCCTTGATATTTTGCCCGTTTGCGTTAGAAATTTCCAATTATAAAAACGTGTTCCGGCTCAATTTCATGGGTAGAAATATTGAAATCTATCTCTGTCTGCCCTTCATTTGTACATATAATATGTTGATTGAAAAATTAATGTACAGTCTTTTATAATAAACAATTCTATGTACAACATGCATGTGTGGTCACTTGGAAGGAATCAAAAAGCAGCAAAGACTTGGTTGGTTTAAATAAAAAAGCATCACTGTAGGTTTATTGAGCTCACAGTCATTGAGGATGTTAAGGCCTTTGCTGTTACAGGGCACTTTGCATTACTCAAGTAACCTTATAACATTTCAAAACAAGTCAGAAAGACACGTGACTGTTTGGCCTCTGAGGTGTGGACGGATCTTGAAGGACAATGATAGATCCAAACAAACACACCAATGACGATGATTCCATTGGTTTTGGAATTGCACGGATGTGCAACGCCACCACGCGCTCTACACCAGCATGCAACAACCTTTCAGTCAAAACTGGTTTCAAGCGTAGGTGGATGTTGCAATTACAGTACTGTATGAAGTTAAGAGCAGAATTGCAGGTTTCAGAGTCAGACTGACTAAAAGGTGCAGTGTGTAGGACTTAGTGACATCTAGTGGTGACGTTGGATATTGCAACCAAGTGAATACCTCTGAACTGACACATCCCTTTACAAGCATGTAGCTGAAGCTTCAGTGGCCTTCAAGTAAAATGCAAAATGTCTTCTCTGGAGCTAGTGTTTTGTTTGTCCATTCTGGGCTACTGTAGTCTTCACAGAATGTAGACTGTTGGGATGTGCCTGCCATTGGCCGCCCATTTCTGATGGAATTCTTCTCTTCCAGCATTTACTTTGCAAGGGCACTGTCACTGCATTGTGAGCTTAGCACCACCCAAAACTCATTCATACTTGTATAACCAATTGCAAACAAGCTGGCATGTTTTTCCATATCCAAGAATGATAATAGGTGCAGCCAAACCTTCATTTGCACTGACATAGTGATGTGGGGACAGCTCAGCAGTGCAGCACAAAGGACTCACTTTATCTGTCAGAAGTGTTCATAGCAACCTGACGAAAAACAGGGCCGACTTTTTGCAACCTTGTTCTGACTACACCTTCGTTCAAGCTAAATGTTTTATCACAACTACACATCTTTGAGTATTTGTGACCGCACCTTCAGGGCTGTAATGCTATCAAGTTAATCATGTCAAAGTCCTCAAGTCTGAATTATGTGCATCTTTATTTTGATTGTAGACCATTAAGTTGTATTTTCTTACCTATTTTCTATTCCTTGGCAATGCAATTATTGTGAATTCAAAGCATTGCATTGATTTCATGTTGGCATAATTTAATATGAAGTTTTTCCTCATTCTCACACTGCACTTTTCATGACTCACAAGACGTAATGGCTGCTGCACAGACCTGTCAGTAATTGCTTTTTTTCCACATGAATGGTAACAAGCATCTCCAGGTCGAAAAGATTGATTCCGTCACATTTATAGTACATTCAAGAATAATGTGTACGGGTACATCTCTATGACACACAAAGACTCACATAGTAAAAGCAGCTTCATGCTGCTGTGGTCGGTAAACATAGTTATAAATATGATATCCGATTTCTGCAGATAGATCCCCCTAATTCATACACACTGCCCCTTTAAGTTCATTAGATTTCCTTTCCCAAACTGTTATCATTCAAGTGATTTGCACTTACAACCAGACGTATTTATGAATGTATGCTTTTTTAGAGACCCCTCTGTGTTTTCTTTTGATCACTGGATTGTACGAGTCAACTCGCTGTCCTTTTCACTTAGATTTGGCAGTGAAATCAGCAGTAAAGGTCCTTCTGAAACTATATTCCCAACAATTCAATGATCATTTTTGTCTGACCCTGGTAAGTGCATAGAGGGGCAGGGTGACTTGTTTTCCACAGGTAGCTGCCTGAAGTGAAGCCCAGCACTGGATGTTCACTTGTCTCTGGAAAGCACCATCTCAGTGAGCCTGATGAGGGCGTCTCTTTCTGCTGACGGCCGGAGCAAGCTGATCTGTCGGATGGCCTCTTGGCAGTAGCGGTGGGCCAGGTATTTGGTCTGCTGCACACCGTCACTCTGAAAGAGAACAAAGGGGAAGGGTTGTCAAGTGTTTTTCTACTAAGGATTTAATCTTTGTACCAGAAAACTGGACTTATCTTTTTCAGTTAAAAACGTGCCACTTTCATTATGGAGCATTTTGAGTTGTTATCATGCTGTAACAACTGCTAAAAAGAACCCCACCTAGGGCTTATATAAGGTTTTAATATATTCAGTGAGGGTTTGGTCGCACAATCTTTATTACAAACATTTGTTTTTATGTTGATCTACTGTCAGTCTAGATACATATTTCTACCTAAGCTTAACTTTTAAAAATCTAAAAGGCCTAACATTTTTTTTTGAAAGAATATTTTAATTTCCTTTCCAGCATCTTATTGTTCTTACCTGAAGGACGTACTTCCAGGCTTGATCCACGTCTCCTTTTGAGCTGAAACGTCTCATGATCATAGCATGGAGCTCTGGAAACTGAAGAGACCGCGAGATAGAGAGGTAAATATTCACCATAAACAGAAATAAATGTTGCATTTCTGTTTTTCAAATCACTTTATTTACAGTTTCCATAAAAACTGCACGTCTGGCAAGTAAAATGTAGATTTTGACCTGTTGGCAAGCAAATAGGACAGGTCCAGTGGCCAAGCCCAATTTAAGATCTGCAGCCGAGGGCTTCCCTAGGTGATTGGCTCCCGAAGTGAAGTCCAGGACATCATCCACTAGCTGAATGAAGCAGTGGACATATTGTTTACACTTAAAGGCAGGACGGGTTTAATCTTACAAACCATTATGCTCTTGAAGCAGAAACTATGGAAATTACCTGGAATGCGATGCCAACATTTTTCCCATATTGGTAGGCTATTTCATGAACTGCAGGGTCAGAATTTACTAGAACACATACCTTGAATCAAGAGAAGAGATAGTCAACAAAAAAAAAAAAAAAACCTTTATAAAAACATATGTCCAACTGTGATATGCTTGTGGAAACTAAATGTACATACTGCTTTACAACTGTTGGCAATAAGACTTGCTGTCTTCTTAAAGGTTTTTTCGAGGTAGTGTTTGAATCTCTCATTCTCGTTTTCTTTGGAGCCCAGCTGCATGAATTCACCTGGAAGCACAGACAGTTCAGACTCAATTGGCATATAAGCAGTGTTTGCTAAACTATAGCTTTTAATTTACTTAAAATGCTTAGTACAGCTTTATGTGTAACTTCAAAGTGATGATTTGGTTTTATTGAAGTGGAATTGTTTAAGTTACTTATCCATAGTCAGTGTATTACCTAGAGTGGATGATAATGCATAACAATGGCAATGGAGAACTGGTGCTTTTGTCCATTCTGTCTTCAAAGTCACCAGACTCCACTGAGTCATTTCACTTAACAAATCATAGGATTGCTGGTCTTCCACTGCATTTATTAATGTTATTATGTGACTGGGGTTGCAAAGGGTAAGGATTAACCACAAAGTCACAAAGTTATACAGACGGACTAACTGATAGGGCAGCAGTAGAGGCAGCAGTATACCAGCAAGTCAAGTGTTCTGTGAGATAAAATTCCTCTTTTTGCCAAAGGGGTTTGGCGGCTTTGAAGAGCTCATAACGGCTTTGGTTTCCTTTAGAAATGGCTAAATATAGCATACATTATAACAGATATTGATCTTTTTGAGTGGCTAAAATACCGTTTTCTGCTGCCCCTGCCCACAGCGGAACATTGTTTTGCATGCCGGTACTCCTGCCTATCATTCCAAACTGAGAGCGTGCTGATTACCATCTACTGAAGCTAATATATGGACTATAGATAAGTACTTCATACAACCACACTTGAAATTATCCAAACCATCTCTCGATGAAGACTGTTGCTGGCTGTCATGGCAAAGTGGCATAAACAATTTGATTGCTGTACCTCGCACCAGATCCTCTATCACCTGGGAAAACACTTTTACCACTGTGTTGTCACCGATACGAGCCATGGCAATGGAAGCAGCTGAGAGGATGAAATCTCCAGCCAAGATGGCCTAGAAGAGAGAGAGACAGAGGAACGATATTTATAGCCGTAAAATGTGAAGTCTTGGAAGTAGGACAGCAGAAAAAAAGAACTGAAGAAAGTTTATTACTTCCCCTCACCTTTTTTTCTCCCCACACTTCATTGATGGTCCTCTTTCCCCTTCGTTTATCTGAACCATCTATAACGTCATCGTGCACGAGGCTAGCAGTGTGAATCATTTCTGTAATCATAGCTACTGTCCTCTGCCCTGGGATCAAGTCTCTACAGAGGACAAAGATAGACAACAGATTGCAGGAAGTGAGATGGAATAAAACCCGAATTGTGCTTCATATAATAATTTAAGAGCTATCACACGGTGCGGTGCAAACTTGCTGTTAAAAGTGGTATCACTGGTCACTTAGCAGTAGCAGTAAAAACATAATATTTTGTTGAAATATGTAGGTATAAGGGGATCCAATTTTACCCAGATCTGTTGCTGTGGATGTTGAGTGCCCGGGCCATCAAGACAACTATCATTGGTCGGATGGCTTTGCCCTTTCCATCGAAGTAGTAGTCACAAAGAGACTTCAGCTCTCTTTTGGATACCAATAGCTCCTGTGAGGCAGAGGATTAAAAGTTTATATGCTTTATTACAATCATAACAAACTACCATCCAAGAACATCATCTGCCAAACTCCAGATGGCTGGCAGCTGTCTTCTGTTCATTTCTAACAGATTTCTTTTTAAGATGACACCAAAAGGCCAAAGTTCATATCTCTGTCCTGTCTGGGTTGTTTCCTATTCTAATCTAAACTGAAAAAAGTAGTTGTAAAATATCTTACAATACATAGGCTGTAGAAGTCAAAATGTACCTTTCTGATGTCATCATATAAATTTGTCAGGTCCTTCTGGGCTAACGTAAAGGGGTCCTTCAGCTTTGCATCACTGTGTACGGTCTTTCTGCAGCAACAAGATTGTAGTGTGGGATTCAGCAACCGGGGCTTGTGTCTGAAAAGAGGGACAAAAACAAACAAAAAATATTCTATTTAAAGTGGTCCATACCATAATCACTGTAGTGCAATTTTTTTCTTTTTTTCTTTTTGCAGCCCAGTTTTATTAATATGTATAGGACATGACAAACCAGCAAATGAATACCCGTAGATCCTTGGTTAGGACATGCATTTACAGGCTTTGGTTAAACAACTTACCTACTAAGAGATGTGGGGAAGTATAACGTTTTTGGGTTTATCCGTGTTGGTACAGTTGATGGTTGCCCCTGAAAGAACGAAGACAATATGAATTGAGACTTAGATGTTTCATTTATTTTTATCTTAATTTTGCTACTTTACGGCTGACAGAAACACTGAACTCTGAGACTTTAAATCATGATACATCAGTGAAGCCTCATTTTAACTAAATGTATTTTATGGAAAAACAAAAATTGACCAGCTACCTCCAGAATTTCAACATAAAATATACAAATAATTCTAAATAAAATTTGAGAGAGAAATTATAAAATTAAAACTCTAAACTAATCAACATTATATGATTTGCCAGGAAGCATAAGTATATAAGCTTACATTGCTTTAAACAGGCCACATACAGAAAAAGGTACATTAAATGGGAATGCAGTGTGGCCTCCACATGCACAATCCATTTCCCCATGATGCGTTACCCATGTCCATGGTGAAGGTTAGTTTCTATCTCTAATGACCTGGGAAGTACACACAAAAGCAAAAGGCCTCTATATTTAAGTTTATTCTTGCAATTTCAGTTACTTCCCATAAATTGATGTTAACGATTTCCACCTTGACTATTTCTGGAATGTCAAAACTCTCTAGTGTACATCACTGTTTGTAAATAATGACTACAGCCTGGATCGGATAAAGATGTTTTGCAGTTTTTTTTTGTTTTTTTTTTATATACCATGTTTAAGAAACAGTTTTGTTGAAAATCAGCAACAGCTTTATTCGCCAAGTATGTTTACACATACAAGGACTCTGGTTTAAAACAATGAAGACTACAGCCTTGATAAAATTATTATGAAGTTATGTTCTTTTTACT
>JAOWBC010000812.1:3718824-3734768 GCA_028566105.1 Hypoplectrus providencianus | reverse complement strand
TATTAGGTGCATATTATGGGATACTAAGTACGAAGAAAAAAGTTTTCAGAGGAGAATGCAAAACTATGAGATAACAAACAATGGTATGGGGTAGTCAGCGCACATTATAAGAAAATAAGTCCATATTTTTGCTCAGTCAAGTCAAAATTATGAGAAAAAAAAATATTAAAAGAATGAGAGCCAAAGTCATGAAGAATTCATGCACAACAACAACAGTTCTCAACTGAAAGTTACGAAAAATAATCGCAAATTTTACTTTTTTTACCAACTTTCTTTGGGATCAGGGTTGTAAAACATTTAATGAATAGTCTTAAATCATAAAAAGAGGCTAGGTGCATAGATACTATGATCGAATTTGAGATATTCGATTAAAAAACAAAGAAAAAGAAAACTTAAAATGTAAAATTTATATTAAAAAAAACTCAGGCAAAAGAAGTACTAAGTTACATCATGCCATAATAAGTCATAATGTTGTAAGTATAATCAAATCAAATGTAAAACTAAAGTCCTTCTCCATGGCTATAGTCACACTACAAACTCAACATTTGGAATTATTAAGATAAATTATTGGAAACTTAATTTTAAAATTATCAATCAAGATAAGAATAGCCAAGTCAAAGTTTGTTTGTTTTTTTCTTTTGGCAGGAAGAGACTTCCATACATGCCTGCCCTTGAAAAAATAAAAGCAAAACCTTACATTCTTAGCTGCTAAACTACAAACATCCCAGCACACATCAGCCTCAGATAACCTCCCGCTGGACATGTGGTTACACTGAAGCACTGAAATGAGATGGTCCAAGAACCAGCTGTGGGTTGTCGCATTCCTGCCTCCTGCCATAGGTGCCTTCAACAAAAGTTTGACCTCTGTTGCCTCCGTCTATAAAGAGGGGCGATCTGTGTTGACAAGGGCCAGTATAACCTGACGGACACTGGTGCTGAAGACCAACAGCTGTCTCAACATTCAGGATGGTGTCCAACAAAAAACCATTGCCACTTTTCTGTAGCTTAGATGGCCGTAAGGTCAAGTCAACAGTTAGCAAAATGAAAAGTGAAAGGGCTTGGGAACTTCATGGTTAAATCTCCATTTGTTTCTTTCTTTAAATATGAAAATAAGAGCCAATATTTCTATTCAGAAATTCGTTCTCTCTTCTTCCACCTCAAAGGGGGAATTCCTGCATGGAGAACAGGGGAGGGGAAGGGTTAATTTGTGGCCGGGGAAACCTGATGCTAATTAAGTCTTAGGAATGCCATATACACTGACATTGTAGTGCAGGAGCCCTCAGAGTGGGTCAGGCATGGAGAGAGCCAGCAGTAATGCGTGTGTCTAATGTTTTTATTCCGTACTGACAGTCGGGAAAGCCAGTCTCACCGAGCCCTGCAGGTAATGATCCACTGTGTCAAGTGGGATAGACGTCTATGAGAGAAGAAATAGTGTCAATTATGGACTTTTTTTGAACAGTTTTGGAGATTTTTCCAGATTCCATTTGGGAATCAAACACATGAACTCGCGTTTTTCCTTTTCTTTCTTTTTTTTTTGTTTAGCAGTGACAAAGACAGATTGCTGACGCAAAAATGGTTTCAGTAACACCCGTGCTGTTGCTGCTGCTGCTGTCTTGGGTATCATCACTGCAAGCTGTCGCAGAGATCTGCCGGGGGACGCACTGCTACGGCGCGGAAACCGGCGATCCAAGACCGTGCACCGGAGCGCACTGCCCCGGGGGCAGATCATCCAGACCTCCGCGGCATTATAACCCCGCAGCACAAGGGAGAGCGGCGCAGATAGTCGCCAGCCAGCACTACGCGTACCCGAGCTCTCCAAGAGCGGCATCGGACGCGTATCCGGCTGTGCAGCCACTCCGCGGGCGGCTCGGTGACAGCAGCAGCGGCGGCGGCGGCGGGACACGGACGAGAGCAAGTGAAGTTTTCCCTGCAGGATGCACGGATGCGGACTGCGCTGCTCTTGTGAAACAATTTCAGCCCACTAATGACACTCGAGACTGTCGAGGGATCGAGTGCAGACTTCCACTGAGGATACGGCCAAGAGCTCGGGTGAAGTCCTGTGTGGGAGAGGGCTGTAGTTCAGAGGAGAGCGCCAGCCAGCTTCCTCCTGTCCATCTGTCCGACAGAGCCGCGCAGTTTCTGGGAGATTTCCCGGAGCTTGGATATCCTTCCTCGGAACTTGGCGGCGCGCCTCTGGGTGTCCAGCTCACATGTGACATCAAGCCAGGTCTGCTATCATCATCATGATTGTCATCTATGTGTAAACTGTTGCGATAAGGTGATTATAATCGTTCTTTGGGCACAATTGCGCACAAGTCTAACCACTGTGTGACATTTCTGGTTGCTTCAAAAGAAGTTTAAGAAATATTCTATTGCACTGGAAACAGTAGGCCTACCATTTAACCAACTGCATATTTGCTGACTTAACCCCCTTTCCCCATCTGTGAGTTGCAAAATGGGATTATGGTTTAAAAGGCAAAAGGAAGACTTTGTTGATCTTCAGTCTAAAATGATATCTGCAGAGCACGTAGAGCCACTGAAGTGGAAAAATGTCTCTGAGTCAGTTGTCCAGAAAATGTGGAACGCTTTGATGTTGCTCCATACAGGAAACTTTCATTGCAGTTGCCAGCTAGGCAAATAAAAAGGGGTCACTGGGTGTTCACACTTTGTTCCAGTGTTATTTGCAGAAATCAGAATCATTTAATCATATCCTCCACTGCAGTGTTTAACCATAACAGCTTGTCTGATCCCATTTTTCATTCTGCATTATTTCCTCTCTCAGGGGAAAATGAAGTTCCCTCAGAAGATGCCCTCATCTTGCACCTCCAGCTGGCAAAGGGGCAGGAGAAGCTGGTGGAGGCCCTTCGAGCCCAGCAGGTGGTTATCCGCGACTTGCAGCAGAAGCTCGCTGACCAACAGGAGGCGCTTCTGTCCCAGCAGAGAGAGATCCTGGACCAGCAGCGGCGCATGTACGAGCAGATGGATGTGGTGAAGGCGCAGTACGGCCTCCTCTCCGACACCATCAAGCAGGTTTCCTTTCAGGGGCTGCAGGATGAGCTGCAGAGCTACTTTGAGAATCACCTGGCGGGTCTGCAGAGCCAGGCCCGCAGCCACCTGCAGAAGTCCTACGCCGTGCACAAAATGGACATGGACACAAAGGTGATGGATGTAGTCGGAGAGGCTCATTTCCCTCAGCCTCTGATGGGGTGCCCTTCACCCTGCGGGCAGGAGGAGTTCTGTGATTTTCAGAGGGATCCACCGCAGTGTGAGAAGTGTACCATGTGTCCGCCGGGCTTCTTTCTGATCTCACAGTGTTCTCCGACTGCAGACAGGATGTGCCAGGTATGGATTTTAAATACTTATAGTTACACAATTGGACAAAAGTGACAGTGTCAGGCTTCAGTCATAATCAATAAATCAATTAATCAATCAATCAGGGTAACACTGATGAATCAGTATTACTACTTATTTAAGCATGAATTAAATGCACTTTGATCCAAACTGTGCTGTTGGAGGTGCATGATTTGTTATTTTAATAATAAAAATGTATTTGTCAGAATTGGCTTTACAAAGTTACCCAACACCCAGGTACCGGTATCAGGACTTAAGAAGGCAGATCTGTTTGTCCTAGATGTAATGTCTCATGGTGTTATTATACGATGAAGTCAACAACTTCTAAAGCAGAAATACCTGTTACCTATTATCTCTTAATAGAATTGGGGAAAAAAAAAGCAAAAGTCTGAACCTGTTCTATTTTTTTTCTGTTCAGTAGATCTAAATCACATGTTTTCACAATGACAATATTCATCTGCCTTTATTGCAGGATAGAGACGAATGCCTGGAAGTACCAAACATCTGTGGAGAGCGAGTTAAGTGCCTTAATACTCCAGGTGAGATCAACACATCACTAATTATCTTTGGAAATATAAAGCAATTAAACCCATGTGTGGGGAAAACTCTCGCTTAGTATCACCTGTCTGCTTAGCTGTTGAACCCTGTTGTTAGTCCATGTTTTCTCTCTGGTCTTGCACAGGGGGGTTCAGGTGTCTGGGAGCCTCTGAGAGGGAAGCGTTGTTGGGCCTGTGTGGTCACGAATACTTCTACAACCAGGAGCTGCAAGAGTGCCAGGCCTGCTCTGACTGTGATGGAGAGCCTGTTTCTGTCCCCTGCACAGCGATCACTGACTCCGTCTGTGGCCAGCCTGCAGAGAGCCGACTCTCGCAGTCTTGGGCTGCAAATGTAGGAATTCAACCTTCGAGAACCTCTGGCACCCACATCTTCTCCGGCCTTCAACTAAACATCAGAGGCAAAGAGAAGATTGATCTGTTGTCCAACGAGGCGGGGCAGGTAACATTCCTGCAGCACGGCTTGGTGTGGTTGGATCATAACTTTGCATTAAAGCACAGTTGTAGAAACTTCCTTCAGGTGGGAATGAGGCTCAACGGGAGCCAGGAGGAGGAGGGTCGGGACCTTAGTGGCGTTCGCATCGAACAGCCGGATGGGAAGTACTACCAGAGTGTCAGTGTTAGCAGTGGAGTCGAGGTGGAGCCGAACCATACTTTCACTCTGCTCCTGAAGAGTCCAAACCAACACTGCAACCAGAGCAAGGACATTCACCTGTACGATGTCACCACTCCGTCTTTCAGCATGCTCTGGTTGTCGCATGACACCGGCGCTGTAGCCATGACGGCTCAGATGTCCCTGCTGAGTCACTACCAAACCAGCTACCGCCCAACTTTCCGAATGAGCTCAGTGTCCGACCCCTATATGATTATACTAACGCACGACAACCGCGGTGTGCGCTTCACAGAAAGCGGTGTTGTAAAGTTCGTCCTCCAGCAGGCGCTTTATTCCATGGGCCACACTTGTATCAGAGAGGGTTTCTCCCTGATTGCCTACACAAATCGCAACGGGACCGGACAAGAAGCAATGCAATCCTTCAAAACAGGTGTTAACTACAGGGACACCTCGATCACACTTTCCGGCGCTGTTAGCATAGCAAGTGGGGATACGCTCAGCTTTGAGATCCAAACTCCATCCCAGTGCAACATCCGCTACTTTGGGGACAGCACAGGGATCAGTATCATTAGCCTTATCTGGATTCCCTCAGCGGTGTCATCAGCCCTGACAGCTACTGTGTCCAGGACCGGTCTTCCATCGGGAGCAGTCAGGAATAAGCCGCTGTCGTTCCAGCAGATCAGCCCAGAAACGACGCAGGTCCACTTGGCCCGCTCAGGCGAGCCAAACAGCCGGAAGAACTTTATATTCCATGAGAAAGGGACAGTGAACATTGCTCTCAACCTGAAGTTGATACACTCCTGCAATATTGTAAAACTCACGTTGCAGCGGTTGGGGGGTCCGGGCGGGCAGGCAGGTCCTGTGGCTCAGCAGGTGTCTGGATATATGCCTGAAGGGAGCGAATGGGCCAGTATCGGGCTGAGAGCCTCGTTTCCAGTCCAGAACGGTACCACAGTCTACGTCACTCTGGACTGCATCCGAGGACGAGTTAACCAGATAACTCAAGAAGGTGGCACGAACATTTCAATCCTCTGGGTTGCAGTGTGATCCATGAGCAGATTTTTCATTATTAAAAAAAGACAGTTTTGCACAATATTGAATTGCAGAGCAGATTCAACAACCAAATTAAGGGAGAATACTGGTAGATATAAATAAAGTTACACATATTTTGTCATATTATTGTTTTAAATGTATGATTCATCACCTTTTTAGACTTTAATTGTGAAATCTCTTTTAGGTAACATACTGTAAGTACTGCTTTTGCTTGAAGTACTTCGGCTGGTTGAGCAGTGACCAATTCTTCATGGGTTGTGTGTGTGTGTGTGTGTGTGTGTGTGTGTGTGTGTGTGCATGCGTGCAAGTATGTGAGTGTGCAATCTTTATGAGTATGTGTACATACATGTGCAGTGGTGCTTATATATGTGTGAATGTGTGTGTGTGTGTGTGTGTGTGTGTGTGTGTATGGCATGCCTACTTTTGTATGAATCCTTTAAGGGAGACACTACTGACATTACTGTTTTTTTTTTCTTCATCTTATGTTAAAATCTAAATGAAATATTATCGAATTCTAACTTTTAATACATTTAGAAGACATTGCCAGGTGCAAAGAGACAAATTTAAGCAAATTCAATGTGCATTTTGGCCATAAAAAATACCCAAAATCTTTAAATTGACTAGAGAATACATGAAAAAAAAAACAATTTGCCTGCAGTGTCTCACCTTAATATGTATAACCTTACGTTCCTGCACATATTTAACTTTTTGTACTGTATCTAATAAACATTTTTGTATTATATCACTAGACATTTAAAACAACAGTTTGATATTTCAGAAGAAATATGCTTATTAGCCTTCAGGATACTTAAATGAGAAGAAACATACCTCTCAAGAATAGCTTGGCATGAAGACTGGAAACGGGAGGGAAAACGTAGGTAACCAGCTGATGTTGCAGTTGTATTTACCTGTGTTGAACAGGACGCTACCTGTGTCACGTGGGTTTCGCCAGTGCCACGCCCCTTAAGGAGACAGCGGCGCGGATATTGCTTTCAATGGGAGAAATGAAAGTAAACATAGACCTCCGTCCGACAGGCACCAAAGTGAATGCTGGACCCATTTTTCACAAGCAGCTAATTTTTCTGATAAGTTTGGCACAATATGGCTTTTTTCAGTCGGACAAATTAGGAGAAAACGATCAACTTGAGTTTTTAAGCGCAGTAACGACCTCTCGCGAGATCTTACAAGCTCCAGCATTCGTTAAATTCTCGCGAGAGGTGTAAACTGAGCTCAGTTAAAGGGTAATGAAATCCGTCAAACTGGTCCTCTAAAATTCACCAGCTGATACATAATGTTTTTGTAATCCAAAATGTTCTTGCTGGCATTTTTAAATAAGGGGAATACAAACAACCTCCAGGGAATTTACTGGTCCAAGCCAAGATATAGTCTTATAGACTTTAATTTTTTTGAATATGTAACAAACAACATATAAACTGTTTCATGGATGCTCAAAGACGAATTTTGATACTTATATTGAGCCAATAAATTGTTTGTTTCCTCCTTTTTTCACTTTTTATGTTATTCTAGAGCTATGAAAGATTGGTATTAATCTTCTCCTTTATTATTACTATGTAAACTGAATGCATGCATTTTCCAAAACTATATCTTCAATGCTCAAAGAGTCATGACAGAGCTATAAACAACGTAGTTGATGCTGTTTTTGATTATATTTATTTGCCTTTTATAAAAATGACCTTTTGTATTTACACAATGTATATTTCTCCTGTTTATGGCAAAGCACTGAGTAGGCAGTGCTGATACTAAATACATGGAATGATAGCCTCTAAAATATGTTTATTTGCACACATATAGTTTAACATTGTATTATGGACTGTGCAAACATCATGCTTTGTTAGTCTTTCGCCTAAATGTTTTTTCCCTGTGAGTTGCCCATGCATGTCGCTCCTAATTGCCTCTGTGTGTGTCCTGTCCTCTAAACAATTAGGCATAATTAAGTGTTTCAGGGAATTGGCAGCAAAGCCACCACTGAAATTCTTCAGCTTTATTCTCACTTCATTATGTTTTGTTTTTTTCTTTTTCTTTGGTTGGACTCCTTGCACATGTCAATGCATGCATGTTCAACACCAAATAAAATGTACATATATTTTGCCAGAAATGAAGTATCACTTATTGCTTGTTAATCCAAAACAATCAGAGATGAAAGATATTTCCAATGGATGTATGTGGATTTAATTAGCATAATGTAAAGCATTTCTGATTTGACATCTCCCGTGGACTTAATTCCAATGTCTTGACATTTATTTTACAGTGTATTACTTTCCATTAAGTTGAAGGGTAAAAGTTCAGACGTTACTCATACCATTAAATCCTAAACATACTGAACCTATTTTAAATCAACCCTATTCAACAGCTTTAGGTGCCAAAATTGCAGACATAATACCTGGAAAATCATACTCTGTCTTTTCCTCTCAATTGGTCTTAATCAAGTTCAAATTATTCTTCCATCTATTACCTATAGGAGAGCTGTTCCTTAGCTTAAACATAACAAATAGGCTGTGAGTCAAAGGGAGGGAGAGAGAGGGGAAAAAAGAAAAACGTCTGGTTGTGAGAAACAATCAAATGTTTCTGTCGGTTGCCTGAATTGAAAACAGGTGTTTGAGTGGAGCAGCGCTCCAGATGTCTGACGCTGTAGATCAAATGAGACCCACAGCACATGAAGAGTTTCAGAGACATCAGAGAGAGAAACGGGGACAGAGAGAGAGAGAAAAAAAAACTGAGCAGAGGAGTGTGTGAGTGATATCACCCAACTTTATAGTTCCACTTCTGTCAGATAGCCTCATAGCCTTTAGCTAGCCTTTTGGATGTTTTTTGTTTGTATGGCAAAGAAATTCCACTCTCATCAAACCGGATTCAAGATGTTTCCAGCAAAAAAAAGTAAAGAAAGTTAGACATTAGACACACTACATGAACTACAAGCATGGACTCACACATTCAGGAAGTGGCCATAAACTCTGGTAATCGCTGATCATTGTTGTGAGACCTTGTGCATAGAGTTAGGATCCATCATGGTATCACTTGGTCACTGAAAGACAAAGTTTAGCTAATTTTGAGCCATCTTTTCCCACTTCCTTTCACCAACAGTTCAGTACCCAAACCTCAGGCCACTGACCACAGTCAGCACACATTTTTAAAGCCTGAGAAGTACAACAACTATAAATACGCCAAAGCAACACTCATTAAGCCCAATCGAGCAGAGGAAGACGTCATCTCCCAGGACAAACAATCTAGAGACAACAGAACTTGACTTGCTTGTCACATTTCCACAACATGGCCAAAAAGTTGTGTTCAAACTGTGTATGGGTTTTGTGTTTGGTGAAAACCATGACCACTTCACAGTCAGTTATCATGGCCTGGTTACTCAGGAAAAGCCGCAGATGTTTTTGAGAACAGTTTCATTTAATACAAAGAAACATAAGATTTCGGTTTGGACCGTCCCTATGTCAAGCTATTGCTTTCTTTTAGCTTTGTTCTGGTCTCCACCACCTCCTGGCAGAAATATCTGTCTCTTCATTGGCTAAATACTCAACCAAACTCACTAGCTAGTCGCTAACTGTGTCCGCCTGCTCATTGTACAAGTACAGTGTGTTTTTGAAACTTTACAGCTAAAAGCAAAGTTATAATAGATGTAAATGAAACATGATTGTGAAGATGCAAGCCAGAAAAACTAAACAAAGGCTGAAAGTTGCTTTAAAGTGGGGGAAGTGCAGATTTGGGATGGTAATTTGTGCGGTTTCATCACTGCAATTAACCCCTTTCACAGTCATGCAATCCATTGTTTACATTTTATATCTCAAGGTTAAATACATCCATGTTCCACACATAAAACCAAGAGTTAATAAAAGTTTGGCAAAGATAGGAAGCCTTAGTCAAGAGGAATCAATCAACCAACCAACCAAAGATTTTGCAAATCACCACAAAAGGTGCCATGTATCTTTATGAGCTGCAGATTTGCATACCAGGGTATCTGTGGCAAAAACAGAGAGACATCATTCATCACCACAATGCATCTGTTGTGAGTTTATTTGCATTCTGAGGGTTTCTGTGTTTGGAGTTCCCTCAAACAGTCGATGGAATGCGAGGAAGTGACTTTAGCACCACACAAATCTCTGATGAGCCCCAAAACACAACAGTTTCCACAACTAAATCAACCAAACTATCCTTTTTATCTTCAGAGGGTATTTTACTTAATACTTTAAATGTGCAATCTGCATCATTTGTTCCTTTGTGCTGGAAAAAGGCAGCATGGTGTCATGCTATTTGACAGATCGGTCTCAGTGATTTGTGTTGGAGGTGAACACCCTCCTAACCTAAACCTGGCCCCAGTCTGCTCCGATGTTGACTTAAAAAGGACAAAGCCGGAGACAGGCTTGCTTTAATCAGAAGCGGATGTTACTGTAAGAGCCAAGGCTGCTTGTCTACAGGGAAATGTTTAGACCATGTGGTCAGGTTTGATGCAGCAGTCCTCCGCAGTGTGTTACACCAGTACACGACAGTGGATTTATGGGGTGCGAAGGAAGTTTGTAATGATGTTGCTGACTTTTTCATTCAGCTTGTTGGGTTCTTTTGAGAAAGAATCATATTAAATAATCCAAAGCCAGAAATGAAACCCATTATGTGTCTAAAATGTCTTTATTATGGATGTGTTGCCTGTTTTATTGAGTAACAGCTGAATCCAACACTTCTGTACTGTAAAAAGTTACGGACAAGAGTTGGCAGTTTTTGTTCATTCTGGTTTGACATGGCCAAGAAACACTGACTCGATAGCATCTTTATAGGTTTGGCTATGTTTAAAACAAAGTTTTTCTCTTTGTTTCTGTTTTGCTGTTCAGCCAAAACTGTAAGAACTAGTTGGATAACCCTAAGTGGATTTATTCATTTAGACAGGAAACTGAATGCTGTCATCTCTACCAAAATTTAAGCCAAAAGTGAGAGATTACATCATTCAGATGGTGAGTTCATCCATCAAGTTTAAAATTTCTCTTTGGAGTTGAAGGTTGTGTGTTGCTTTGTGGCTCCATTCAATCACAAAAGTATTTTTTTTTTCAAAATAAATTCAAGTGTTATATTTTTTACACTTTATTTGTTACATTAATGATAATTGTATTTTTAAAGCACCTTTTTCTGTTTGAAAACAGCACTGTTTTGACAGAGGGCAGTTAATAACAAAGAAGAATGATGCAGTAAGGCCAACATCACAGAGGTAAAATGTAAGAACAGTTTTACATCAAAACAAAAGACAGGATAGGATCGATAAGTACAAATGGTTAAGTAATAAGAAAAGAATAAAAGGTTGAATAAATAGAATTGATAAATTGTATCACTCTGTGGCCACTAGAGGGAGGGGAGGATAATCTAACACGTAAATATATGTTGTTTTGTTGCCTCAACAAATGGCCTTTGGGGTTGATTTTGAAAAAACAATTGAGGCTGCTGTGGCTAAAACTTGATCCTTTGTCTCAGATTTCATCAAAACTCTGAGAGAAGTTTGTCGATCTAAAGGTCAAACTAAAAGTCCAGTGAGTGAAAAAAAAGACTCCTGCATCTCTTTCAGTTTTCAGTTGCTGGTTGCTCTCCATCATCCTCTGTTTCTTGTGCATGCGCTCATCTCCTCCCCTCCTTCGTCCATCTGTGCCGGTGTTTTTCTCCTCATTAGAGGGGTTACTGATGCATGAGGGAATGGGCTGGCAGCTCAGTGGCCACAAACACAAAGTGGGATTCATATCGAACAGCCTGTGAAAAGTTTCAGGGTCTGACGAACATTCAAACGTTTATCAGCGAGCTCTTTAAATTCCTGTGGTCCTTCTTTGTTGCAGAGAATCAAGTCTTTCAAGAAACACTGTGTAGAGAAAACTGCTTCTTTTTATAGTTGAGCATAAGCTTGCTTTCTTTAGGATATTTTGGAAGGCTGAAACCTATACTGGCACTGAAAATAATCATGCTGGACATGCTGTATCTCCTTTTTCCAGACTTGGCAAGAGCTGTGCACAGTTCCCCCCAGTGTCTGCTGAATTCCCTGATCACCAGGAATGCAGCATTTAATTTCTTGTTCTTCAGCTGACCTTAATCATTTCTGCGTCAAGGGCAATCCGAAACTCCAGAGCCATGGGGATCAGCCAGTCTGGGTGAGGAAATAAATACCTGTGTGTGTATGCGTGTGTGCAACATACACATGTATATGCAAAAAGGAAGTGAGGCCTGTCTTGCTGTCTTCATGAAGAGGCCATTTAAAGCGCTGATGATGAATAATAGGTTGGCTGAATGTGAGCGAGTGAGTCCCTCTGGTGTATATTTAAATGGCGGAGAGATGCTCTCTCACTCATATCAACTCCCCGGTGGTCCGTGAGGTTAATTGCTTTCTCCGGCAGGCGCTTACAGATTAACTATCTCACTGAATGCATCCATACAAATGACTCTGCATATACCACAATAAGTTGAGCAGCGTGTGTGTGTGTGTGTGTGTGCAGTGCTTTGCAACAGAACATAGTGTATGCTTAGGTAGCAGGCAGGGTGCACCGTGAGGTCAGAGGAGCTAATGAGTACGGCTGACTTTGACGAACGGAATCGGCTCAGCAGAGTATCTTTGGCTTAAGCAGTCTTCAGCAGCAGTTTAATAGTCCAGCGTGAAGATCACTGAGGCAGATTCAGCTCAGCAGGCATGGATTCGGTGAATTGCAGGTGGGAAGAACAACTGTCCTGTAGTCCGACTAAAAACTTTCAGTCATAAACCTCCTGCAGCGCTACAATCCCCACCAGTGGGAGGAGGGTTTTTTTTGCTAACTTGTGGCCTGCAAAGCCCATTTTACTCAAGTAAAAGTACTAATACCACACTGCCAAAATACTCCACGACAAGTCCTGCATTCAAACTTTCTTCAAACTTAAAATCAGCATCAAAATGTACTTAAAGTATCAAAAAAAAAAAGTCCTTGTTATGCAGATAAGCCTCTCTCACATTTTTAAATTTTGTCCAAGTACATTATTAGATTATTATTTAAATTTTTATTGTAGCATTTATGCAAGCACCATTTTCATGTTGTTGTTTTTTTTTTAATTTAGGGCTTATTTTAAGTACATATTGTACTTTTTATGAGGCTTGATTTAAATAATCACTTTAAATTAATCAAGTTTTTACTGTTAAATCTTGACCAGAAAAGTAACTGAAGTTGCCAGCTAAGTGAAAAGTGAAAAGTACAATATTTGCCTCTAAATTTAGTGGAGTAGAAGTAAAAGTTTCATAAAAAGGGATTACTTAGGTAAGGTACAATTACCTCAAAATTGTAGTTAAGTACGGTACTTGAGTAAATGTACGTAGTTGCATTTCACTGATCTGATTTTTCCCCCCGTGTATTTTCTCCTTTAAATCTGTCTTCCTTATTTTGTGTTGCTCTGCAGTGAATGCTGTTGCTGCCAATACTAGAAAATGCCTTTTTCTGCAGGATGCTCCACCTTTAAACCCACATGTCCCCATCTGAAGGGGAAGTGCAGGCACACCTGTATTTGCAGAGCTCTCATTAGCTGCACCCCCCCCCCTCTGGGAAGACCTGTGATCTCCTCCTGCCGAGGGCCAGGACCAGAACCAGGAGGAGGTGATGGAGCCTAGCTTTCTCTCTGACCACTTGAATTACAATATGCTGCAAGGTTATCATATCAAATGAAGCAAAAAACAAAAACTTCCTACCACAGCTTTAAATAGCTAAACACTCCATTAGTTTCAATGCCTCTAGCTTTGTTTGCCAGCAGTTTGGTGCTTGGAAGGTACTTCACACTGGGTTTATAATGCTTTTTCACATTTTTCGCATCAGGAAATGACATTATTAGAGGAGTAGGAGTGTATCAAAACAGTGAAATAACTGTGGGTCAAGCCAAAAGGAGCTGCAACACAATAAAACACTTTATAGAAGTGAGCTGTAAACAGCTGCCTGCTGCAGCCAAAGATACAGTAATGAGAGAGGTGACGGTGGACCAAAATAGTGATTTTTCAGGTCACAAAAACCAAAACAATCAGCCATATGTTGTTGTAAAGCTTCATAGAGCTCATTTACTGCAATGTTAATTTAAAAAAAATTATTAGAGCTTTGAATGTGGACGCCTGAGACATCTGTTGACCTCTAACTTCTGTGTGGACAGCTGATAAATAACAACATGTGAAGAACAGAAGAAAAAAAAACGTCTTTGAACAACTTCTTCTGCTGTCAAGCATGCGGCCTCTCCCCTTAGGTGACCGGGCTTTCATGTGTTCACTGAGCAGTGTCAGGGTGAAACCAAACACTAACGAATGACCCAGCAGCTCCTGGGCTGACACCGGGGCCGAGGCAGAGTTCAGACAGCTCAGAAGGCTGTGAGGTGAAGGCCACCAATTCCAACAGACACCAACATCTGGCTCGCTTTAGCCGCGTCACACACACACAGTCTGTTTTTAGGAAAGACTTCAGTCGTTTATAGAAGCATGAGAATCCTTTTGGCCTTTCTGTCAAAATGCTTTGGTAAGCCCCTCTCAAGCCAGCCACCCTGACTTTACCATCTGTTGTTTCGCTCGTAAATCACAGCAAAGTCTGAGAAAAGAGTAACTTCTCCGACTTAAACTTTATGACATGTTTGCTACATTTCTCCTATCTGCGAGCCGTGTGTTTGGATAGCAGCAGCTCGTCTCCTTTTTTGTGTAATCACACGAAGGATTAAAGCGTCGCGGCTTTACAAGGCCTGTGATGTGCTCCACATGGTCAGAGCTGCGGCAAACACTGAGCAGATCATCCAGGTGACGCTGGTGATAAACTGCTCATGTGGGAACATCTCTGATCACGGAGAGGAAGGAAGCGTGCAGGGTGCATCTCTGGGAAATGTCAGACCTGGTCATTCAGTCATTATTCTTGTTATTCCTTGAGTTAATGTTTAATCTGTACAGGCAGTGATGGAAATGTTTACACTCTGTGGGAGGCTGAGTTGCCTGCGAGGACGATAACAGAATCTGCAGAGGCAGCGTGTCAAGGTTGATTGAAATTAATTTGGTCTCATGACACCGGCAGAATCCAAAATGTGATGTCAAAGAGTCACATAGGTAGTTCCTTGATGATAATTAATGGAGGATGAGCTGACAAGTCATTTTGTCTTTGTGGCTCTGCAGCGAGAAGAGTGGATTGTAAAACTCCCCATGTGGGCTGCAAGCAAGAATAACTCACATCATGACTTCATGTGTGCAAACTGTGTGTGTGAGGCAATGCCCGTTCATTTATGGGTCAGTTTGTTATGCATTAGTGCAACACTTTTCAACATTTTACTGGGTTTATTTCTGTTTATATCACCACAATGTTGCCCATCCATTTAACCTTTTAGCCCATTTTGCAACTGAACAGCTACTATTTAGATAACGGTATCACGGATCATGAAATTATCAGTTTGTCGGTGATCGAAAAAGTTTTAGAATTTTGTACTTAAGAGAAAAGCAGCACAGTAAAAATACTCAGTTAACATGAGTGTGATCATAATAGTCCATATACTTCGAAAATGAGCCACCATTACACACTGAACTCCTAAAATAAAGCAGTAAAAAAAAAAATTAAAAAAAAAAAAAAAAAAAAAAAACTACGCTAATTCCCATGAAGAAAGTACAGTTTTAGAAAAAAATTAAATAAAAAATGCAGACAATCCAAGTGGAAAAAGAAACCTTGAAATATACAGTACTGGTTGCGGGAAAGTTTCTAAACAAATAGTAGTATAGTATAGTTTGCTTTTGTTATTATAGCGCCCATTTTCTTTAATTCCATGTTTAAAATTGTCTGCTTTGGATTCTTTTTCGGCTGTGGATGCTTGCAGGAAAACAAAAACGAATGAATCTAAAACAATGGTGGGTAATCCATACGTGAATGACCATTTTTATGGGTTTAGCATGTAAACTGCTGTACACCACATCAGAGCAGATCTATGGTCCAGAGTCTGAGCAGGGATTGACTCCACACGGCTCTCATTCTAACTCCCATCTGTCACATATGGACACTTACGGCTGCCTTCTGCTGTCATTTATTTATTCTGTGGGAACTCACCACATTAACATCAACACAGCTACCACAACAAAGGACGGAGGAGCTCAGTGTGGAGAATGAAGCCAGCGCCCTTTACAGCTATTTGTTTACTGATCTAAAACAGCTTTAACTTGCTGGACAGCACCTTTAAATAAAAGTCCACAAAGTGAAGTTCTTATTTTACAGAATGGCCTGTTTCAGATTTAATGATATTATATTATATTTACTGCTTACTATGTATATACTACTTGGTAATTTGTGAATTTCATCAGTAAAATATTCTCTTTATTAATCTATTAATTATAAGTCTGATATTACTGGAATTATTATATGCATGTA
>JAOWBC010000812.1:3702194-3718724 GCA_028566105.1 Hypoplectrus providencianus | reverse complement strand
ATATATATATACATTTAAGTAACTAGAAACTAAGAATATTAAATAAATGAAGATGAGTAAAGTGTGCAATATTTCTCCCAAAAGTACAGCGTTAAGGTCTATGAAACTAAGTACAGTAGTTGAGTAAATGTACTTAGTTAATTTCCAGCAGTGGTGGTGTGTGTGTGTGTGTGTGTGTGTGTGTGGGGGGGGTACTCAGTAACTTTTTCTGACATGGCAGCAACAACCTATCCACAAGAGGAACAATACAGTTACAAACCAGATAACAGCACAACAGAAGGCTCAACATGAGATAATATTAAACTCTAAAGCTCCAAATTGCTGCAGATTGATTAATGACTACAGTGACCTATCATGAACTTCATCATCAAAAAGCCTGCTGTGTGGAAACAGTTAACGGAGTCATTACATGTCATATTTGTAATGTCAAAAACATCCACTTCCTGTGAGGGCCTTCATTCAGAGCCAGCTGACTGTGTGCAGCACAGATGTTTTCTTTAAGACACACTAACTCTTATTTCTTATCTTTATATCACTTAAATAAAGTAACGGGGTGATCCCCTGTCCGCTGGTGGGTCGGGTCTTTGTCACAGAGTACGCGATTATTCCCATGTGGTCATTTTTTCTCTTTATCTGCTGTGTGTGTCAGTGTGAGAGGGGAAGATGAGGTGAACCATCTGGGAGTCTTCTACATAGTTTTTCCTTCTTTTGTTTGGACAAAAAAGGAAGTTGTAATCAGAAATGATTGAGAGGTAAATGTAAAAATAACAGCTCATTAGAATTTTTGGCAAATCAAAATGGGTTTTTTTTCCATCCTTGAGTCACATTTGAAGTGCATGTCTATTCTGAGAAAAGGTAAAAATTAATCCCCTGCTCGATTGCTCCCTTATGAATTTACTGTGGGACAGCAGCACCATCTACAGGGAAGTTAGTGACCTGCAAACATTTTTTACTGGAGTGACTCTAAAAGCATGAAACTCTGCTTATATTACAGTTATTGTTATTTTGAGGAATTATGGTGCGTCATTAGTGTTGTTGTTTTTTTGTGTTTTGATCTTGTTTGCATGCATGCATGCATGTATCCCGCCATATTAAATGCTCTTTACATTTGTGAAGCATGCTGTTACCTCACCCGAGATGAAATGTGCCGGGTTACATGCATTCAACTTTTTTTTTTTTTTTTTTTTTTTTTTTACATCCAGTGTTTTAAATTGTGTGTGAAATGGCAGATTCATAATGCAAATGTTATAATATTGTTTGAATCTGATAAAATACAAATGTTTAATACTAATTCTGTATTATGTTTTACATGTATGTATTTAAGGCTGTCTTGGCTGCCAAATCTGTCTGGCCCTGCTGATAACATTGTGCTGTGAGAGTGTCATTCTATTACCCACATTGCAGTTTAAGGACTTTCTCACCAGTTTATGTAACAAACGCCACTTTTGCCACTTCTTAGCATTTACATGTCTAAAGTTATAAGATATGATGTCAATTTTTGTTGAGTTTCCAAAGATTTATAAAACAAGACTAATCAAATTGAATATACTTTTTATCCAGTCTTAAGCCACATTTTTTTTTTTTTTGATAAACTTTATTTAAATTGGTTTGTTTCAAACTATGTTTTTAACTGCATGACATTTCTGAAGCTATCAGAGAAATAAACGGAGCCCCAAACACTAAGACTAGATCATTAAAACCAATAAAAACACAGATTAAAGTTTGTTTAGAGAGTTGGAAACCTCTGTGGAAAATTTGAAAGGATTCACTGAACACCGAAGAAATCTTAACGGGGGAAAGCTAACTGTGGTGGTGATCAACTTAACTTTTGTTATTTTTATATTTGAGAGACCCCTAGTGGCAGAACACTGTAATGTATTGTGCACTTAACTATGAAAAAGTTACAAAAAAGAAGACAAAGATATTACAAAAGTATTTGTTTCGACAATATTTATTTCTATTTTCCCAATAGTAACATATAGTTCAGGACAAATGAATGTTTGAGAAGCTAGCACAGCAGTTTGCAGAATATATGATTCAAAATCGTACCATATTTAATGAAAGTGAACTGCACTCTGAGGATTTTAATTGTTCTCATAAACAAACAATATTTCCTGTAAGCAAGAAAACGGTGTATATTTTTTCTATACGTCTGTGTTAAAGGCTAACAACACTTGCATTGGACAAGTTTTTTGGACAATCAAGTCTAAAATCCTATTGATTCTGGTTCTCGTACATCCCGTAGATTCAAGGGCCTTAGTTCCAAAAAAAAAAAAAATTAAAAAAAAAATAGAAACAGCGACGTTATGGCACCATGACACGAGACAACACGCCGTCTGAGACAGACAGAAGGACAGCGGGCAGCGGGTAGAGGAAAGCGCGCGGATACATGGTCACTGCTACCAGAAAAGGGCGAAGCGATAGAGAAAGAGAGAAAAAGTCGTACAGGTGCAGAGCAGAGAAAAGCTTTCAGAGACATGCTGAGGGACTACACATATAGATATAATACGCTACGTTCTGAGCTGCGACAGTCTTCAAGCGGAAGAAGAAAAGACAGAGGAAAGAGATAGTCAGATCAAGCGCGGCGAGGAGTACAATGCGAGGCGAGGTTAGCATGCTGGCAGCACGGAGAAACTTTACAGGAAGCCCAAGACACAGAGAATCACATGTAAAGGCTAGAGCGACAGTGCACTAATCTACAGGCTAGAGCTATACATTGGACACTAAAGCTAATTACAGGAGCTACACGTACTGTATATATGTATATATAAATATATATATAGAAATAGATATATAGGACATATCAAACAAGCTGGATAGGCAAGGCATCGCATGCACGTGCAAAGGAAGCAAGTCTAGCAGCAGCAGCAGCGAGAGAAGAAAATGTCTGGCTTTCCAACACCGCCACAGCGAGATTCCTGCGTCGCCGTAATAAATCTGATGTTGTCTGTGTCACAGTGTGCACGCCAATTTCTTCAGGGAACAGAGTGATAATGAAAAGAATGCTTCAGCCTTAAAGTGACCTTTTATATTTCAGTTCATCAGTTTGTGTTGCTTTTAGTTCTTGTCTGATTCCAGAGTTTCCAGAGAAAAGATTAATCATCGTTGAAATAGGATTTATACATTATCCATCACTGGTCTTCATAATATTTGTCTTTGGGTGAAACAGCGCCCCCATCCGCCTATCAGAAACTATTCAGGCAGAGATTGGTATTGCAGCATGCCAGTAGATTTCCCCTAACCCTAACTCCTTGGCAGAGGTTGTAAGTGATTGGATTACTGAACTGAAAGTCGAATCATTAATTTACGGAATTATGACACCCTTACTTTGAATATCGTTTAGATTTTTCAAAATGCTGCCAAATTTATGATGGACTTACTCTGTTTTCAGATTCTTAGTTGACCATAGAGCCGTGCAAGAAAAGGTTTTCTCCAAGGTAACATGCCCTAAATATCTAACACAAAAATTGTCATTTACAGGGTGAAGTATTCTTTTGTTAATCTAAAAAAAGTATGTTAAACTCGAGAATTATCTCTGTGGGGATGTTAGATAATAAAACTTTTATAATTTATAAACTGCAAAAAATTAAATGCTTTTCTAACAGGCCCTTGATTCATTACACATTCAGACCAAAGAGCTTTAAGTTACATTTCAGAGTACTTTTTTTAACATCAACTTATGAACAACCATTGGACATTGCACGTTATTAGGTCATGTGTATACTCTAAAGTGCACGACCTCCCCTTTGGAGGAAAAACTAGACAATACTGGCAAATTTATACTAAGGCAACACAGTTACAAACACACTAAGGTACACATTGGCACATACCGTCAAGTATTCACTTGTGCACAAAAAACACAGGGCTTCAGAGTCAAAATGGCTTTGCATATTCATTTAAAACCCAAACACCTGCAGCCTCCGAGCAGGACTCGCAAGTATTTCGAGGTGAAGTCTGTCGAATTTCCTTAAAGCCAGTCCCTGAAACACGTTTTCTTTGAAATAGCTAGAAGAGTCACAAACCAATCTGACACACATACATACGCACAGGAAAAAAAGCCTTTTTGGACAAACAGGATGAAAATACAGGTAATCTATATTGGAGATAGAGAAAATATGAATAACTTTACCTCACAAATAGTCTCTGGTTATATGTCTTATATACACAATATTATGTATACACAAAGATATGTACTTAGGACATCTTGAAATACTATTTACAATCTATGATCAAAAGTGATTGTACACTGAGCGACCGTGTTGAGCAAATTGTGCTTTTCTAACTTGTTCTAATGAAAATGCTACAGAACCTCAGGGTTCACGCTCCATCCACTAGCCCGCCTACAGTAAGCATGTTTTTAGTTTATGTTTTTTTGCCATCTAGCAGCAAACTTGATTATCCTTAACTATTGTACACTTGAATTCACCTCTTCTATCCATATATTTGCAGGGTTTATAGATTGGACCCATACTCGAATATTGCTTGTGAATGAATAAAGAAGAAATCTCAGTTGCAATGTTCTTCCTCCCGATGATTTAGTGCAAGTGATGTCAGGTACGGTTTGCAGTAGCTGCAATTCTGGGGAAATTCCTATGATCTGACTGAACACCGGTATTGCCCCTTTCCCAGTTTTTGTTTAAGATCTTCAATCTTTCTTTAAGTGCTCTTCCGAAACCATCACTGACAGCTTCTCTCATTATGGTATTGTAAGATGAGAGGTGATAAATCTTTAAAGTTACAATCTTTAAAAATAATGTGCAACAAAACCGCCAAGACTGTAAGGGGATACTTAGACTTGTGGCCAAAGTTGGAACTGCAGGTTATGTGATGTCAATAAACCCAACCCAAAAAGCTTTGAATCATTCACTTTGACCTGATTGACTAGAGTAGGGCAAGTAGGGCTACGATAGGGCTAATTTTAACTACATTATATAGTTATGAGTTCATCTCAATTTTTTTTTCACATTTTTCATTTTAATCTCAGAAGGCTAAATGTAGCGGAGTAGAAGTATACACACTACATCTCAATGGAACCAGCAGTGTCATGTCTCCTTTTGCCAAGCTTGTTAAAACTAGTGACATGAAAAGGGTATGCTGGAGTTCGAATCTGTTAAATATCTAAACCAGATGACATGCAGTGACCTCAGGGCTTTGGTAGCCCCTCAGGGTCAGTTGGTGGTTTCTGACTTTTCCCTATTGGTAATTTAGCGCAACTTCCCATATACAATCATTCCCCAAAGATTAAGACACAGAATCAGAATTTTGATTCATTAGGTCATGAAATAAAATATCCCCTTGGGCTTGGCTGCACAGATTAAATTTCAAGTGGCGGACCCCGCCACTAACAAAATTAATATAAACAGAGGCAGGTAAAAACCCAAAATGTTGGTCATTAATCGCTGAAAAAAATAGGGGAATCTAAAGGATTATAACTTTACATCACCTCTGAAATGTTAAATGTTCTCATTTTAGATCATCACTACGACATGTAAAGCACACTCAGCACACAAATATACAGCCTGACTGGAAATGGTACCCATTTTGATATATAAGCATGAAGCTGGTGACATCAAACAAAATGGGTTTAACAAGCCTTTTACCACCTTAAATACACTAGAAAAAGAGTAGAAAGTGTTAGAAGTAATAAGCTGCGGTATTAAATTAGCGTCATAAGCTTCAGACCAGGAACTGTAAAGGCTGATGTGTTGCGCGATGGATCGACACGCATTCATAAATGCTTTGATTTGACTTTGCTGTGTGTAAGTTTGATTGAAATGCCTACATGTTTCCTATTGTAGCTCTGCTCTAGTTGGGATTTAACGTGTGCAGGAGAATATCGATGCTTGGAGTACTATGTGCAGATGTAAAGGCAGTTTGATTAAGCTGAGGTAAGGTGAAGTGCTTTTTTTTTTTGTTTTAAACCAGAAGTTTAAAATGTAAAGTTACAATAGAACACAACCACATTTGGCACTTAACAACATACCCGGCAAATGAGAAATGATTCAAAAATAAAACTCTCCCTCATCGACCTATTGCACAAGCATTTCATATCACAAAAAAGTACATATAAAGTTACGTCACTTACACTACTCTGGGGTCTACTACACTATAGGAAAGGCAGACAGAAGCACTTTGGACCAAGTCAGTCCACGGCAAAGCTACGATACATAATATATGGATATATCTGTAGATCTTTTTTCTCAAATATACTCTTAAATATATGACTTTGGAGGAAAGAGAGAGAAAAATAAAAGAAGTTTACCAGTACATTCACGACAAACAATTCATCCGTCAAGGGGGGAAAAGTACAGGAGGGATTTGGTGAGATGAGTCTTATAGATCCTGGCCGAGTCGTTCAATCTCCTCAATAAGAAAGTCGATGTCCTCGAAGGTAGCGGCGGGATTTGAGATCACCATGCGGAAAAAGTTGACCTTGTCTCCTTGTGGTTGGTAGCTGACCATGGTTGTCCCGTACTCCATCATCCTGGCCTTTATCACTGGAGCCACCTGAAAGATACAGGATATACAGCGTGAACTTGATGTGTTAAAGAGGAATAAAAAAGGAGAAATGATGTATTGTATAAACTCTGGAGGTAAGTATATTGTAGTTCAATTAAAACTCATTGAAAATGAGCACAAAAACTAGAATTACACTTTTTGATCATTTAAACATACCAGTGTCTACAAATCAAATGAGTTCATCAATGAAATATAATTTGTATTAATTTACATTTTCCACCATTGGATTAAGTATTTTTTCTGTTTTGACAGAACAGCGCCCCCACCAGCACAGCAGAAAAAACTCTGGCAGAGAGTGGTACTGCATCAGGCCAGAGGGTTTTCTATAATTCTGCTGAGAAACAAACTAAAAACATAATTTCAGGGGCCAAGACAATAATATTGCTAATAAAAATAGTTTGTAGGGTCACCTAACTCTTGGCAAGGAAGCCAGAAAAAAGTGTATTGCAGATTAGATGAAGTCTGTTCACCTAAATAAGTGATTTTAAATACATGCAAATGTTGTGAGTCAGTCCTTTATCAATGTGAAAGAGAAAGAGTAAGAAAGAGTAGAGTTTGAGGTGTGTGGGTATTAATGAAGTTTCACAGCATGCGAGCGGCCTAAAACACTTTCTTTCTGTTTGAATCAGAGTGACTGGGAGATTGTATGAACCTTCCCATTGTCTCCTGTCTTCACTCCTTAAATTCCATTATAATTTCCCTATCTCTCAAAACATAAGTCAATCATAACTTTGGAAGAAGAGATTTGAATCACAACTTTCAGATCCCTTTTTTCCTTTCTTTTTTCTTTTTCAGCATCCAAACAAGTCACGTCGTTTACTCATTTTGATCCTGGTCCATGTTGTCCATTATCCTGCAACAGTCTGACAGCTAAATCTGGCAGCAGCACTCTGAACGCTCCGCTCTCTGAGATAACCCCTCAGCTTGGCACCAGCACCCCAAGTCACTTATTTTGTGCTCAGCAGAGTTTTGATGTGCTGTGATGAGCGGCAGCAGATTAATGTGCAAGTTTGAAACTTCCTGGTAAAACCAACAACAACTGACTGAGACATTTTACTGAGGAAAACACATTTTGAGAATATTAAATAAATCCCAAATTAACTGTGAGAAATTGAGGGTACTTTTTAGGTTGAGAACAATCTTGAAAAATATTAATAAATCTATGCAAATAAAATAGAAAATTCAAGGACAGACACTGAAACCTCTTATTTCTAAAGTAGCCAGAGTTCATTTTCATTTACCATTGTTGCTGGATGTCACAGTGGTGGAAAATATGTACAAGTTTTCAAGTACTGAACTGAAGTAAAGTACCTTAAAAGTGTACTTAAGTATATTTAACTGATCCTACTTTTACTGTTTGCACCAAACTAATTATAGCCTGCTGCCCCTGCTATAGATGAAAACATAAAACATGACAAAAACAGAGACCCATAATTTTATTGTATTTAATATGTAATGACAATAAAGGTATTTTTTATCATTTTCTATTTCAAAATGTAAAACTTAATTACAAGAAGGTGGAATATTTGTGGGTGTATAAAATATGCGTCAAAATATCTTCTGACTTAAGTATTGTTATGCTGCTAAAATTTTTCAAATTATTCAAACCTTACTCTTAATTCTTATGTACTTTAATTCTTTCAGACTTTCTTATTATATCATTTTTACACTATATTATATATATAAGGTATATAAAGGCCATAGTGCTGTGGTCATAACTGTAACACTCATCACTTAATTAGTAGATTCTTTCCAAATCTCTCGCAGGTGCAGCTTCAGATTTCCATCAAATCAGTCTTCGGACAATTTTCCAGTTAGTAACGGTCATTTAGGCATTAAGTGGAAACCCAGGACAGTTTTCCTTAACATTACATCATTCCTCAGTCTGAGTGTCAGAGTGTGTGGAAAGAAAGCGAGCTGTCCAAACACTCAGCTTCAGCGAGGCGTATCCACGGCGTTTCCTCAATCAAACTTTGTCATTGCGCACCACATTCCTTTTGTCTTCCAAACGATTTATGGTGGATGGTTTTACAGAGAGAGGGAGCGCTTTGTATGTCTGGCACACACACCATCTGTTTGTCCTAATTGTCAATTAGTAGGCCTCTGCTGCAGTGGGAGCCTCTGAATGACGGCCTCACACTCTAAGTCAGGCCTGTGATACCCTCCCTCTGTGAGTAACACTGTCACCGTTTAAGAATAAACTTTTTTTTTTATATTCCTGAGTTTAAATGGACCTCCAGGCCGTCCCTAATGAGGACATGTGATGGTCAGGCCGGATAGGACCGACAGTTGAAAAGGTGCAGTGAAAGCTGTTTAAGGTTGATATTAAACATAGGCGTCTTATCTGCCTTCGCCCACCTTGTGCAAGTGTTTCTTTCTCTCCTCTTTGTCCTCCATGTAGCGGATCCCAGGAGGGAGGTACCAGAAGCAGACGTTGGTGTGCTGAGGCTGTGGGGACACACAGAAACGACAAGAGAGGAGACGAATTAACTGCCACAGGCCTGCAGCAGCAAAAAAATGGAGATTGTCATTGCATCGGCACGATAGGATTGTTTAAAAATTCTGCTGATAGAATGATTCGTATTTCAACATTCAGGCATCCACACTGAGGTCACCTACACTCTTTAGCCCTTTATTTGGATCCCATTTAATTTTTACTTTTCTGTGACTGACAAGATGGTGAAGACTAGAGCTAAAACACTGAGCTTTACAATGACTCTTCGGAAGTCTACGTCCATGCTGAAAACAGTCTCTGCTGCCAACTCTTTGGCCATATCCTAGTTATAAGGTGATAATTTCCCCTTTTGTTAGTGTGCTAAAACATGAAAGCTGAGGCCTGTTTATGTTACACAACAACAACTTTAGCAATATAAGCACAGGAAGTGGTTTTCTTTTTACATAACCCAATGCAAGTTACTGGACAGCAAATTAATTTGTATAAATGAGTCTGTATTTCCTATTTAAAAATATTATATATATCTTTCTATATTACTAATTCATTTCAAACATACCAGCCCAGTGTATAAGTAGACATACTCCATCAAAACATGTAGATATTCAGCACACATACCCATCATCCTTTGCCTGAAATCCTACAGAAAGCTCAAAATAAAAAGTGCTGGCAGTAACCGTAGACCGTCCATTTCCCCTCCAAGCCAGAACAGATTGTGTTAGAAAATTGTTTTCCACAGCTCAAAAAGGAAATGCATTAGCGGTTTTGCAGCAGCAGACAGGTAGCTGCCTCCTCCTCGGACTCCCTCTATACGTCTGAAAGCCAACACGGCTCTATTTATTGGCATCTGAAGCCCTGTTGGAGCAGCCCGCCTGCCTTTAAAGCATTCATTACCAGCAGCTGACTAGCCATGCACGCCGGCTTCATTTATACAGCCCGGCTGGTTCGGCCGCAGTCTACTCAACATCAGATTGATGTAATGGCTCAATGGGAGGTACAGACAAGTGAACACCTGGGCCAGTGCCCGGCAGATTTGGCTTCTCCCTGCCACCCTCTGGGTTATGCTGCTCTTAGCCTTTTGTGGCTCACCAGGAAAACAATAAGCCGTGAAACATTAAAGAGCTTTCACAATAAATGACTGTGGGTGTCCAAGCACTCCTTTTATAGCAAGACTTTTTAGCTTAATAACCCTGTCATACCACATATGTTTGTGCTGTCCTGGTTTTTGCTCTGGAGAGGATATTTCAGACGCTGTGCTATTCATATGCATATGAGCAATTACAGCCTGTTATGCTATTCATTAGACATAATAGCAGCACATTATACTGGCAGCTAGAGGTAAAAATGGCATTCATCCAACACAAAGCAAGAGCACACCGCGCGTCAATCAAGTCACCCGTAATGACACTGAGCACAGAGGCAAAAGAAGCAGCGTGGACTAATGTTTGCTGCTTTTCTCTGATTATGTGAGTTAATTATCGATGTGGAGAGTGAAAGTCAAAGGTGGACGTACTTTCCCGTCAAAGACCATCTCGTATCCTTCTCTGTCTTTGATCTTGTTGTAGAGGTACTCGGACAGCTCCAAGCACTTGTCAATCTGAGCCTCAAATCCAATAGTGCCCTGTGAGGGAAAGATAGATAGATGGATAGGAATTACCAACATTTGCATTTAAACCTCTCTTGACAGGAATACATCTGTAACCATGAAACGTGCCAAAACAAAATCAAAGTACATCTATTAGAGTTTAACTCCTGTGCATCATTAGGGACATTTATTGGCTTTTTATTTGTTTTAGCTGTGTTAATTAATATTGCATTGCTTCATGCAATGCATATTTTTTTTTCCTAATTCATCATATATTCAATATTTGGTTGAATTCTTTGTGTTTTCAAAAAACCTGAAAAATGACATGGGACAATATTTTGAGAGGATGTCTGCTTGAATAAAAGATGAAATACGGATCCGATTCGCTCTTTGTGATGTTGTTAAAGTGCAGCAAAAGTTCAACATGAGAACATGTCATATTACTTCAAGTCAAAACGTTATTCAGTCACATGAAGTCTTCCATCCCAGTCTTCTTTCCTGTGAATTTCTTTGGTGTAAAGATTTAATAAAGATATATGTTTGGGAAAATATCTCTGAAACTGTTGGTGTTACACATTTTATTATGTAATTTAGAGGCAGTTGCTACACACTGATGAAAAGCAGAATTTAGGGATGCTTATCACCAAATTCATGTCCCACTACCTTAGCTCTCCACATGAGCCACAGCTTGAAGATGTCCACGTGGCGTCCGCACTGCAGCGCTTTGTCTCCGGTGTCGTAGGACAGGTCGTAGTGTTTGTCCTGCTGGAACAGGTAGCAGGCGTGCATCTGGTTGCAGTTCTGCATCAAACCCTGTCAAATCAAATGCACAGTGTTAATAATTACCACCAGAAAGCTCCAGAAAATATTAACATGCACGTGTCTGCCGATGAGGCGTACCTCCTCTCTGACCAGCAGGGCTGAACACTGCAGGGGGACGGACATCATCTTGTGTGGGTTCCATGTGACTGAATTGGCCCTGCAGGTATCAAACAACCAGCGTGCAGTGTTACTTTTGCTGCTTGTGAGCTTCTTGTCAGCTTGTTTTTTACTCTCCAAAATGAATTTAACTTGCCTCTCAACTCCGTCCAGCTTCCACCTGTGTCTCCGGGACATGAGGAGACTTCCTCCCCACGCGCCCTGATAGGACAGACGGATTATAATCAGACATGCTCTGAAGGAGATTTTTCTAGTTTGAGAGATATATTTCTGCAGGTGCAGGGCGTCTAACAATATATGGAATCAAGTTGCATGTAGGAAATGTAGGATTCAGGGTTTTTTTTTAGCTCAGAAAAAGGAAATATGTTTTCAATCTGCAGGAATATCTTATTATCAAATTAATTTGATTATATATTATGGATTCTTATATGTTTTACCTGTGTTTTTTCAATTTCTGTCATGCTATGCACTCACATTTACTTTATTTAACAGTAGGTTGATTGAAATGCTGCAGAAGTTCCTTTTCTCTTAAAACCTTTTTTTGTTGAGTTTTGAGGCTGTTACCTATGATAATAAACAAATATAATAATCAGGTCGGATTCATCTTTAGGCACACTTGGCTCGGAGCAGATTTGGATGATTTAGAACATTTGCTTCATCTGGAGTTTACTTCTCAATGTTTTTCTCTTGACAGAAAATTTAAAACCTAATTCAAATTTAAGAGACATGCTGAGAGAATGTTGCTGCATGAGGCCCAGTGTGTCCTTAAATGTATGTTGCCACGTTATACTGGCTGATATATTGGCCTGGCCGATTTAACTGTCCCTCTCAACTGTAAAATCTTCGGGCTGTGTTAAAAGCTTACTGCATAAAGTTTTACTGCAGGTTTATCTCAACAAAAACAAAGCCCATTTTCCTCCTCCAGATCATTGCCTCAAGCAGTTCAGGACATTTTTTATCAAATTGTCAAGAAAAAAACCTGAAGAATCATCAATAAGTAAAATAATTATTCTTTGCACTCCATTAAGGAGTTTCAGCTTCGTATGATTCCTATTCTATTTTTCCCCGCTGGTACCGCTGTCAGCTTCCAACAAGGTCAAAATGTCAGAATCTTGCGCTGATGTTTTTTAAGGCACCGCTGGCTTTTCACTGCTCATAAATTGACTCCTGAGAGAGAAGAAGGCCAGCAGACACGCTTATTTCACAGCCACAACAGACGCAGGTGCCACAACACTGCAAAGACGGCAGGATGTGTTTTTCTCCATCTCAGCCAGTTGAGGAATGATAGATAAGGCCATTTATGGCTCTTAATAGAGGTGTCCCCCTGTCAGGACTAAATCACCTTCATTAATAGATAGAGTTCCTTCAGTGAGAGGGCCCATGATGGCAAAGTCAGTGGGAGGAGATGATTTACAGCCTCTGTTCCAGTTTTTCTAATCCCCAGTGTTAGATAGGAAATGGCTGGCTCCTATCTGGGTCAACCGCAAGCAGTTAGAGGCGAGACAGACATAATAGATTTGTCAAACTCACTGGTGAGCTCAGTATTTCTGTGTTGCTTCCTTAAAGTCCCTGCCGTTGAGCATCCCAGCCGTTCGTTTAGGTAATGACAGTTGGAACAGGAGGATTTTTATGCAGATTTCACTCACGTCCACATGCATCCAGACGCTGTACTTTTTGCAGATGTCAGAAATGGCGATGAGCGGGTCAAAGGCTCCGTACACTGTCGTTCCAGCGGTCGCACTTACAAAGAAAGGGACAAAACCCTGCAGGAGCACAGATGAATGGTTTTAATACAAGCAGCTGATGTAGTTGTAACAATGGCAACATGTTTGGTCATCAGTGCGGCTTCAGCTGACTGGATACCAAAAAATGTGTCATGTATGAAGTGATATCTGCAGCATTTATTAACATGAAGCACATTAACCTTCTGTTTGGCCTCCAGTATTCTCCTCTCAAGGTCAGCTGGGATCATTTTACCGCTGCAAGAGAAAAACAAGCTTCAGTCACTCAGGGACAATTTTAAAATGTAGTGAAAATCAACAGATCAGTGGTTTTATGACCTGATAGCTCTTGATAGTACAATTTAATCCAAAATTCAATGGAATCGTGACTTTTAAAACAGACAAAAGACAAATTTAATAGTTGATGTTGAGGGTCATGCATTTATTTACAAGAATCTGAGGAGTCAGCCAGTCCGGCCTCAGAAATATGCTTCTATTACTGGACTTTTATGAAATCTTTACTTTGATTTGGGATTTTTTTTTCACAATTTTACCCTTTTGGGTTATTTAAATTAGCTCATCTAAGTAGTACTCTCTAAGACATCTAAATAATACAAAGGAATCATTAGGAGTACTATAAAATATACTTTTGTTGGCATCATTTTAATCTTGTAGTTGGTCAAGGTGAAGCTGGATTTAACCAGTGGTGAAATGTAACTAAGTAGATTTACTCATGTACTGTACTTAAGTACAATTTTAGACACTTATACTTTACTGGGGTGTTTCCATTCTAGGTAACTTGAGGCAAATATTGTACTTTTAACTCCACTGCATTAACGCCAGCTTCAGTTACTCTTCAGGTTGAAACCTCAAAACAGTATATTGGGTGCTTTATGCATCACAAGTACTTTTACTTTGGATACTCAAATTCTCAGTTTGGTATTAGTGCTTTTACATAAGGAAGAGATTTGATAACTTCTTCCACCGCTGGATTATATACATTATAAACATTTCAGTAGGTAGTTTAGGGGTCAGAATCCTCAAAAAAGGTCAAGATATTAAGGGTGTCCAAAGAAAAAATGAGTTATTGGAGAAAAATACTTGCTATAGTGTCTTTTATTTTATTTTTTTTAATCTTTGGGACCTTCAGGGTTTAAAAAGGCTAAAGACTTCTAATGTTTAATATTAGACAAAAAACTGAAACTCTTACTTATTGTTTTATTTTGATGATGTATGCCTTTATAACTTAAGTGAACTGCACAAGAGACATTTCTGAATATCTCCTCCACCTAACCATGACTGTGCTGTTTCCATAGAGGTGCAGGACTTCTACACTGCAGTGACAAACAGAGCCACAGTGAGTGAAATATGAAAACCGCCTGACACTGCTGAGGGTTCAGAGGGTTCAATGCAGTACTTAGATAAATGTACTTAGTTACTCCCCACCACTGGAATTCAATGTATTATATATTATCTCACAGTTGCACGGCTGAAATCAGAGGCCGGCTTTACCTTTCATCCGCTTTGATGCAGATCACACTCTCTGTGCCGATGCCGAGAGCCGCTGCACCTTTTTTGATTGAAAAATGGCTCTGAAAGATAACACAGAGGGAAAATGACAATTTTTTAACCGTGTGTGCACCAGGTTACAGGAAGGGGGGAAACATCTGGAAACATGTATTAAATTTATCAAACGGCTTTGATGCTTTTACTGTCCGCTCACAGCATTTCTCAAACGTCCTTTAAAGATGAAGGAGGTGACATATAATGTGACAGCCGCCTCGTGTCCTCCAGCGTCTCACACACAGAATGTCAGCTTTATACGTTACTGTGACTTTTAAAGCTCGGCTGCAGCTAATGTGCAGGAATATTTGAACTGTCCTGCACGAGAGATGAAAATCTTTGGCATTTGATTTGAGAAAACTGTTTAAATTCTCATAATTTGCTGAAATGACACACATATTGATGATCATATTAACAGAGAAAAGGCCTACATGTTCGGATGTGAAGGCCACCAGTCTGGGAACAGATGACATTCCTTTCTCCTTCACTTCAGGGAACATCTTGAAGCGAGCCAGCAGCATGGCATACATATTGGAAATAGCACCACCTGCAGGACAGACAGGGTGCAGTGATTTATCATGTCACAGCCTTAACTGGCACATAGTCTCATGGGGAATGAAGGATGCAGGGCCTTCAGAAGGGAGTTTCAAAATGTCCGTGCAGCTTTGAAATAACGAAACAACAACAGCCGTTGAAATAATCCTTTGTTTTTCCAGCTACCAGGAGCGTATCAGAGGGGTGACACAGCATCCGACTGTCCACAATGTCAGAGCCAATCACAGCCTTTGTCATCGAATCCTCCAATGACTGCTCCTCATCAGACAGAAATGCATGAGAGAAATTAAAGGCGGCGAGGTGGGGGCTTAAGTTCGAAAAATTATGTTATGCTAATTGGCCTTGAAAAGAGTTCCATTTATGTCATCAAAATGCAAATTGACACTTTACAGCACACACACACACACATATACATACACACACACATGCAGGCAGTTCCATTTGCGGTGAAACAGGAGGGGTGGTGTGTTTGGCGTCGCCTTACATACCAGGAGAGAAAATGCCATCTCCTCGCCCATCCGGCCAGCCAATGATCTCCCTCATCTTCTTCAGAGTGACGTACTCCAGCAGCACAAAGACAGGAGCCACCTCATAGGTGAACCTGCGTTACACAAGGGACATCACATGGCGCCGGTTACACAAAATGTGCCATGACTCATCTCTCCCAAAAAATAGCCTGTAAACGCACAGATTTTCCCTGCAGTTTTGGGTTGTTTGAGCTGAAATCGATGGCACTAAATCAGTATTTTGTGTCTTTTAGATACAGAATAACTGCATTTCTGTTCAGGCAAAAACACAATGCTTTTGATCAAAACGTGCAAGCATCCATTTTCTTTTCCACAGCTTAAAATGTGCTCTCAGTTGTACAAACATTTTATCATCCTTGCTGCACTAAAAAGCAAATTTCCAGTATGTGCCCCTTGATCTATTTTTCTACTAATAAATATTGTGTTAGCTGCAGTAATTTTAAACCCCCCGTGTCAACAGCGGGCTTATTTCACGGCGCCTCACTTGCCAAACTTGCAGAGTTTATCACCCCAAAAACACACACACACACAGAAAAAAAATTAGCTTCAGATTAGTCTGAATTTAATTTCAGGGCTAATTTTCTCCCCTTGAGTCATCAAGGAGCTTAGAAATGATGCTCAGCAGAGATAAGACAGGAGAAGGAGGATGTGAGAGAAAATGTATGGAGA
>JAOWBC010000812.1:3634084-3645519 GCA_028566105.1 Hypoplectrus providencianus | reverse complement strand
TTCTATTTGAGGGGCAGTCAGAAATGGTTTCTTTGTAGAAGGCAAAGTAAATGCTTGGTAATTACAAGATATGGTGGTAATACAAGACGTGAACAAAAAAGAACATCCTTTTTCAAATAAAGGATATAGAGACTGTATGGGCTGGCGAAATGGAGATTTGCTCTATTTTATCCATTGATGCGATTGTTATTTTAAGTTGCATTTACCTTTATACTTACTCCATACAATAACAAAAAAATTCTGACATCAGGATGCTAGCGTACTCATTTTTAGCAGAGAGCACAGATATATGCTTCAGTTGTCATTTCTAGAGGAACACCCACAAGAATAAGGAGGATAATAGCTGTCAGGACCATTTCCTTTGAACTGAAAATAACAACCTGCTGGTGGTACAAGAAGAAAGGTCAGGGTGTCACCAACGTGTGCAGGGTTCAACCCATGGGCACCATGGCCACAGAGACTGAATCTCATGTATGTGTGTATTTATAGGTAAGAATTTAACAGCAATATTTGTTTAGCCATTTCAGTCAAAATTTAAAATGCCAAACAGGAATTTATCAGGCTAGTGCTAGTTGGGCTAAAGTAAACAGGTTAGGATAAACCAGCTAACCCTAGCTTAAAAAAATCCACATTAACATCTTACTTCCAGTTATAATAACAATCAAGGAAGCGATAGCGATCCAGATGAGCAGAGCAGATGTATTTGTAAAGAGACGATGCAGTCTGAAGTTGTAATTATGTATAAAGAGAAAGCTGAGACGTATACAGAAATATACATCCACCCAATGCTGTAGCTCTTGAATGTGAGAGAGTGTGGAAAAGCAAACAGGTTATGAGCAGTTCTGCATGTTGAGCTGACTGTGAACCAGCTTCGGCACCAGCCCAAGAAAGGAACTAGGGTTGGTTGAAAAGGGGCATAAGAGCCATGGCAACAGCGTGACTAAAATAGTTACATTTCATTTCACATTTAGCAGCATTGCTGTGACACTTAACATGCATTCCTTCTTCTTGCTGATCATGTTAACCAGATGTTTCCAGGTTTCTACTTCTCTCTATCAAAGCCGGAACACAAATTACACGGTCAAGAAAGTAAGAAGGCAACAGAAAAACACATCCGCCACCGTGTTGGACCCCACGAACACTCTCCTTCTGAGGTTGACCTCCATTACATATTTGTCTGGAGGGTGGCATTTGAAAAGGGCTACAGTGGGCAGTGAAATATGAAAGACGGAGAACAGGCGAGGCTGGAGGCTTTTTGATAGGTACAGAAAGCTGCAGCAAGGTCATCTTGAACTTTCACAATTCATACCTGCATCCAGCCATGCAGGAATGTCAGTATAGGCTGCACAATAAATAAGATTTCTTTTTTTAAATCACAATGTTGACTTGCAGTTGCAGTAGCAGAAATCTTTAAGCCTAAATAACAAGGTGCAAGAATGCAAACTCAAATAAAGCTTTTTGTTCAAAATCAGGCTATTTTGTGTTCACTTGCTTGCTTAACATAGTAAATTGTGATTACATTAACATCAACAAATCCCCAGCAGTAACCTCAAAAAAGTTTTATCCTCATCTGAAATTCAAACAAAGAAATGAGCTACAGGATACATTTGTGACTGTGCTCCGACCTGCAGCATAAGGTGAATAAACAAATACACTGCGACAGCCCCGTAAACAAAAATCCCCGCTCTGCTGCTCTCAGCAGGGTGCCCTCGTCACGCGATCTAACATCCACCCTCAATGCATCTATGTAGCTGGCCTGGGACCAAATCCCTCCAGGTGGCCTATAAGTAAACTCCTAGACTGCCCAGGCTGGCTTAAACTGTTACATAATCCCAGCAGATTTGGTCACCACTGCATATACCTGGCCAGACATGCTGTGTGATGTAGAACCAGACCTTTAATCTTCACTTATACGCTCTTTGTCTGCACGGTGCACCAACAGTATACAGGTGAATGCTATCTGAGGTCACAGCGTATAGGTTGTGGCAACGTATGGGTTGTGGCAAACATACAGCGACTTTTGTGCGAGTAAAATACGTGTTCCTACCTCCAGAACGAGCCATAACTGGTCTCCACACTTCACATCCTTCTTGTAGTACATCCCATAGAATTTGACAACGTTAGCATGGTCCGAAAGAGCTTTGAGGATGTTGTACTCGGCTTCGATCTCCTCATCAATATCCTTAAAAGAAGGACAGAGATTAGTTAAAAGAGGCATTTCTTTCACATACAAAGTCATTGTTTTTATACATATATGAAACATATGGCAATAGATATTATAAAATAAAAGACAAGCAACGTTTAATTAAAGAATCCATTAAGTGTCCAATTGTTCTTTAAGAGAAAACTGACAGCACTTTCATGCCTAGTGTGTATGTATGATAATGGAGCCATTAGAAAGTGAACATAACATAACATTAACACTGAAAACAGCAAGCTTGAATTGAAATAAGTGAAGACAGAGAAAGATGAGCACTCAGGCACTCTGTTACTATTCTGTAGAAACATTTTGATAAATATTTAATATAGGCATCCTAATAACAAAAATTATGGGATACTCTTTATACAAATCAATGTTGCGTCATATCTCCTCACAAGTTTTAAAGCTGGGTTGGTAGTTTGCACCAGACGAGGTGGAATATAATAACCGAGGAGCCATTCATTTAATTCATCACAATCATGATCACAATGGCATTATAGAGCAGCAATTCTATAAGAAATATCTTCCTGTTATCTTTTTGAATGCCTGTAAAGCCCTTTCATCAGACATTCTGTGATTGAAGCTCTAGCTAGGTGCAGATTATAAAAATTGACTTGAATTAGCCACATCAATGAGCTATAAGCTATGGTGAAGTGAAAGCGCTTTGATAATAAATGCAATAAAATGATACTGGTGGACTTTTTATTGACCCTTTGTATTTAGTTGTCTTTCCTTTTTGTTGGGTTGTTGTCACCCTAACCCTAACCCAGGATATTAGTCCACTGAATCAGGCTTTCGCCATTTCATGGGAAGTGCACATGCATCTGCATTTAAAGAACAACCAATAGAAACTTTGAAATGAACTGTGATTCGCCAAACTCCACCATCACAGGCTGGGCTTTCTAAAGCCTGAAATCAAAGGCAAAATCAGGTGCAGAAGTCAAGTTTTCTCTCATACCACTCGAATTACAAGATACAGAGTTTTTGCACAATGCTACAAATAATAAACAAAAACAAACAAACAAACAAACAAACAAAAAAAAAAAAACGGCCAACCACAGCTTCCAACAAACACAGCCAGAGTGACTTTCCCTTCTCAAGTTGTTTTGCTGACACCCATAAGGCTACAACTACTTAGCATTACTGATTGTGACATATTGTATATACAACAACATTAAAGACATTTATATTTTGTGTAAAAGAAATTGATTCCCTTTCAGATTTATTTTGCAACCCCTTCAGGGACTCCAGATTGGGAAAAATGCCATGCCATGCAAGAAAATCCCAAGTAATCTTCAGAACTGCTTTATAAATCATAACATAACATCAAGCAAGCCGGAACATATGAGAGGACTTTACAATATAGCTGTACTGTGTCTATACTTGATAGACTGAACCCAGTGATTAAAACAATGATTATGATAGGCTTCACAGGTTAGTGGTCTGTAGATAATCATTTCTCAATAATGAGAAAGAGTAACGAATTCACAATAGATTAATGAGACTTTTATTAGTATGATGGCTGGATTTAATAGATGGCAATGGCTGCTCATTAAAGCTGCTAAATAAGCCATCGAGTTCACTGTAGCCTTAAAATAGACATAAGAGAAGTTACAATGAAACTATAATATGAGATACTTGTTATGAGTGACAGGGGACGGTAATAAAGAGTATGAAAGCCTCCATTGTTGCTCTTTTATCTGAAGAGTGACCTTTCTTTATTGTAGTTCCTTTTGCCCAGTTATGCTCTGTAATTGGTAAATCTGGGAGGAAAAAATCTTCGCTTTGTAGGGCCAGATCAATCCCACACTGCCAAAGTAACACCGTGTATCTCTGCTTTGTGTCAAAATGTTCTTGCTCTGGGCTAAATTTGGTTCACACACTTCTGCACAGGTGCCAAATGTGTTTTGGCTCAATGCTAAAAACCCTGTGCAAGCAAAAGGAGCCCAAGCATTATATAGAGTACTGCCATGGTGCATGCAGCTGATGAACAATTAATCAGAGGCAATTTCCTGAGATAATGGTTGTAGATGGAAGAAAAAAGCTTTGGATAAACATCCTGTGCAGTGAACAGACACAGAGCAGCTTGTTTATCTTGTCACTGCACTGATGACGCATCCTGTCACAGCTACTAGATATACGTCAACACTGATAACTTTCTACACCTATTTCACTTTTTATTCATAACTTCCTCAATTAAAGATTTGTACCCTTTCTGGAATTATTGGCCTTAGTTCTAGCCCTTTCACTGGTAAGGTTTTCCATGGCATTTTGATTTGTTGCTCAAAAAATGTAATATACCACAAACTCTTATGAGATGATGAGCACAGATTATTGCCATGTCTTTCACTGGATTGTAGCCAAGAAATTAGAAATAAAAAAGTTAACACAAACACTCCAAAACCTAACAAAGCCATATATATATACCTAAAACAGTACTGTTTGCAAAAGATACAGCATATATAATTTATACATACTATAAAGTATATAGAGACGGAAAAGAATGATGGTCAAGATATATTATATAACTGAGAAGAAACATACTGACTTTGTCGTTGCTTTCAGTGAGAGAAAAAACACCCCAGATCCAATCTGTGTTGGTGTCTAAATCTCTAATTTACAGATGCTATAAAAGTGACATATAGCGCCACAAGACAGTAATTTGTCGGATCTGCGTTCCAACACACAACAGGCTCACAGCTGGTTTAACAAGCACTGAGGACATTATCCAAACGATATAAGAGCATGAACCTTTACTACTTTTATTTGTTTAAAAATAAGTTAAAAAGTTAAATAAGTTGGTTTTGAATAAGAGAGTCTGCTTACATGGATGGGGTCCAGTATCTTCACGGCCGCTTTACTTCCATCAAGTTTGTTGAGCACCTTGTAGACTTTTCCGTAAGTCCCTTTCCCAATTGTCTCGATGATGTCCCAGGCGTCGGTGGGATCCGGAAAGTTGTCGAAGACAATCGATTTCCCTGATTGTGGAAACATCTTCAGGAGAGATCTCCTAGAAAAGAGCATCACATGGGTCACTGTTAGGAAAGAAGTAGGTGGAGAGAACTTCAAGTGTGCAGCATGCACAGACTGATGTGATTATTCATCCATAAGAGCTCAGCTGAAGGAGATTTAAAGCCCAGAAAACACACGAACACAGAAAGTTATGACCTGGCATCGTTTGGCTAACACCTGAATGTTACCTTTCTAAATACAGCACTCAATGCATTTCCGGTTAAATCATGCTGGTTGCACTGTGCAGAAGTGCAACCAGATGAGTAGCTCGTCTCGTGTTCAGAGTGCTGCTGTCATGCTGTTTTTGTTTGGGAATTAAACTGGAGGCACATCAAGAGTTTAATTAGAGGATAATCCAATGGTGGCCAGAAAGCTGATGGTTCATTTTGAGGGGTTTCCATGGAGATGCATGCGGCTATAGTGTTAAATCAAACACACCGACATACATGCAGTAAACATGAGCAGCTTTGTAGCTCTATTAGGTATATTTCAAAGGCCGGTATAATCCTAAACTGTGATATTAATCCCTGAGAGCGAGTGTTACGTTACATTGCATTTTTGTGCAACAGGAAAAACAACATCTCTCTGGACTGACTCAATCTAAAAGGACTCATCCATGTCTCAGAAGGCCGGATGTGTAGTTATTTCTGAACTGATGTTGCTTCCAATCCTATTGCATTTAACACACTGTAACTAAGCGCTGGATGACATTATGACTTTTTTGGAGCAGGACTGACTCATGGTGACATGAAGCTTTTTTTTTTTTACTACAGGGAGATTTAAAAGGCAGTATAAACACTGATGCATCATGGCATTCAGCAACCAGTAGCTTTCTCTAATTGCAGAGTAATTTAAAGCATGAAGAGTTATCATATTTGCAGACTTTTAAAAACGGTGCTGTAAAAGTGCCAATTTGGGATTGTAAATTACATTTACATAAACAGTATCTGATAACTGACATCTGCAAAATTCTGAGTTTTGCAGTCCAAAAACTCATGATGGCTTTTTTTGCTTGCCTCTAAATTCTCAAAGCAATGCGTTTCCTGCTTTCACAAAGTCTTCATTTCAGAATATCAGCTATATTATGTTGTTTTCTTTGTGCATTGCTGTAAAATACCACACCATGACTTTATCTTTGCATGGAAATGTGCAAAGGAAAGTCAGAGCTAGTAAACTTGTCATGTAAAGAAAAGCAAAAATAAATCCGAAACAAACACACTGTACATAAACCCTTAAAGATACGGGTGCCTGTTGCAGCCCTCGCAATTTTGCAGAAAGAATAGAACCCATGGAAAGAGCAGAATAAATGTAAAACACACTTACATTGTTCTCAAAATAAGACTTGAAACATTTTGGAAAAATAGTTAATCCATTTCTGTGCAAAAGGTTAGCATGGAAGCAGTGGTGGGCTGACCTGGCCTGGCTGTGAGTGGAAACCTCAGAGGAGGAGCTAACGCGAGCTAATCTCACTAGCAATTCCCCTGCTCCATGCAGGGCTGCCATTGGAAACCATCTCTAAGTGGTAGGAGATACAGTGGGATTAGCAGGAATTAGCCGCAGTTGCAGCGTGAGCCTTTCCCCATATAGACGCCCATTCATACACAAAGGAAAGCTGGTTAGAGGGCCTAAGCGCACCATGCTGCCGAGGGCTGCTCCTGCTCTTATTCTCTCTTAAATTCTCCTCCTAGCTGTAATTGTATCCAAACTACTTATTTTTATGATGATATAAATCAGTTTGATTTAGTAACTGTGACTAAATCCCTCCAGTGCAAAAAAAAAGCTGCCACACAGACAATATTTTTGCAGAGATATTATCAGTAATTATTTATGCAGAGCAATTAGACCCCTGTACATGTGCATCCATGTGTAGGTAATTGCACTCATGTTAACCTAATGTACAGTGCCTAAGTAACCAGCAGACATCCTCAATAAAACATCACTGTCTCTATATGTGACAACATGCTGTGACACATGAGACAGGAGGGCGAAACCTAAGGACTCACACTGGACACCTCCAACAGGAGCACAGGCCGCAGGGAAATGACCCCTCGGAGGAGACAGCGTGTGTCTGCGTGTGTGTGTTTGTGCGGGGTTAGCTAACCTTGTCCGCCCTGGAGCACTGACTGGTTGTCACTTTAGGTTAGCTGTTTGGGGCTTTAAACACAGTTTGTGTACTATCAGAATTAGCCAAGTATAAGAGCAACATGCAAGGAATTGACTCAGGTTTTACAGTGTTCTCAGAGGTTCTTATATAGAAAAAGATAAGCAGTTAAAAACAGAATAATAAATAAGAATATGTGTGTCCACTAAATACAATAACGACTGCCATATATATATATTAAAAAAAAAAAAAGAATACAACTCATTAGTCTAAAAAATTACCTTGTTTACATTGAAAAACTGAAGATATATTACATTTTATAAGTACTGAGTGGAAATGTACTCTCTGATCTGAGTGATGTCTCAGCAGAGGTTTGGCAGCTTGAAGCTCTTAGAGGAAACAGAAGATCCATTTGGCAAAAGGGGACACCGAGGAGGACTAATCTGTGACGCTGATGGGTGGGTTAAAGTTTCGGCTTAACCTTGGCACAAGAAGACAGCTGGTCTACAAGCCAAGATAATCTGGCTCGCTGAACACATCACGGGGAAGAATACTTTCACTCTAGACTGCATGAGTTTTGTTAACAAGCACTGAGATGCAAGCAGTCGCTAATGGGAGCATAAACAAAACTGCAGACAAGTTGAAATGTCTTGAGAATAGAATGGTTGCATAAATGAAGATAAAAAGCCAACAAGGTCGTCAGTCAACCTCCTGGTTAGGTGTTATAAAAGACAGTTAATACATTTATGTAAATGCCAGAAGTGAAGTAATTATGGGTGCCATTAGCCACGGAAGTTATCTGAAAATGTTGATTTATAAACCAGCTCGGCAAAAAAGTTGTTTACTTTTATTTTCACATGGGATGTGAACCACGTTCTCCAGGGTGAAAGTCAGTCATTTGTTGTGACATCTGCCATTTAAACTGCATCATTGTCACTACTGCTATGTTAACAATATAGCTGAATGTAAATATGAGTAATATTTCGCAACCTGTACAAACCAGTCTCTCTGGTCACTAATTTAATCTCACACTTAAAATTGAAAAAAAAAAAAAAAAAGCATGCATTGCTAAAAATAATTCAATTATTTTTAATTATAACAAGGCAATCCGTTCAGTCGACTACCTCTGAGAGACTCGTGGTAGCATATCTTGGTCACACACGAACTCAAGCCACACCGCTCTGTACAGATTTAAATTCTGGCAAATAATTGCAATGAACTATTTCAGTAATTATATCCACTGACCTTTGATGAATGATGGTGGCAGCAAATAAAGCAAGCAGAGACGCATGGATTGTACTGGTAAAGCATACATTTAGACACATACAAACATGCACAGAAACACACACTGTATGCACAAGTAACACACACATTCACACACACACACACACACACACACACACACACTGCCACAATGTGCTGAGCCACTCCCAAAGTTTGCAAATTAGAAATCCAAATGAAGCGGTCATGCTGACTTTCTATCTAAGGAAGCAAGCAAAACATGCACACATTTTAAAGCTAGCAAAACAACTATGTTAAAGTTTTTAAATTTTAGCATTAAAAGCATATTTAGTGACATTAAAAAAGCCACAAGTCATCATCATACTCACTCTGTGTGCATTTACATGCTTGAGTTGTGGATGATAGCATTAGCAGCAGGAGCAGGGTGTAGTTCCTGTGTGCACCAACCTTCTCTGCTATGTATTATACATCACAAATAAGGAAATATAATATTGCAGAGCATGCTGAAGGCAACAGGCTCAAGTAATTAGTTTAAGTATTCGTCCTAGCATGACCACGCCCGGTAGCCGGCAGCCGATGAGTCTGATAGTGTCATAAATTAGCCTGTAGAAGACAAGCTAACAACAGGCGAGTGCATGGACGGCAGCGAGGAGCGAGTCAGCTGCAACAGGCCATGACTGCACTGGAGAGCTCTCAGCATCGTTTAGCAGTGTCCCATTACACGGCCGCTGCTGGGGAAAGAGACACTGTGGGACTGAGCCAGAGCTGGACTGAGAGTTCAGTACAGGGTCTGATGGTATCTGAGGTTTGGCCCGAATAAACTCTAAAAGAACTATTCTTTATGCCCCAAAATCATCATAAAATGCCACTTATTTTGAGATATTGACATTAGTTATTATATATTGTTCAGATATAATATATGAGCACTGGATCAAATTTAATGCAAGCTGGTAGAAGTGACGTCTACACACTTCCAAAACTATGCAGTGTTTGACTACTTTTTGAGAATTAGGTATAACAGAAATGGAGATTATACTTGTTACACAGTAAAAACATACAATCTTAAAGAAATAGTACCATATGATTTCATCACATAGTAAATGTGGCTTTGACATGCATCAGGTTTGAGCCATAATTATTTAGAAATTCCCAGATCTATAAGTTTAATAAAAAATAAACCAAGCAATTAAGACATATCATGTAAAGATCTTATGAACTACAGACCCTATAGTTTACGTTACAAGTTAAGAAATTAAACAAAACTACAAGGTGAAGTGTTTCAACAGTTTTCCCTACATCTAAAAAAAAGAAAGAAAGAAACATCACATAATAACTAGAAAAGGTAATATTTTCCATCCGTCACTAAACAATGATTTTCACACATGAGCTGTTAGCGAGCTAATCTGTTAATATCCCACCTGTATATCCACATTAAAGTTGTTAGCAGATAAAACCTATATTTCCACACTGTTTAGCTTGTTAACACACATCTGTTACTTTAATTTAATTCTATTTACATGCCCATGTGTCCACATTACAGCAACGACTGTTAGCTTACAAAACCACTTTTTACACACCAGTTTATCTACATTAGAGCAATTAGAAATCCTAAACACTGTTTCCACACCTGTGTAGCCACACTACATTATTATTATTGACTAACAGTATGATCTCTACACCTGCTTGTTTTACCCACAAACCAACTATTGCCAAATTACATTTACACACCTGAACAACTGTTAGCTAACTTAGAGTTAGCTTAGTCGCACCAATAACTAAAAGCATTAATTAAACACCTGTATACAAATATTTATGTGGGTATATATTGTCTGTAAATAATTAAAAATGTGCAAAGAAGTATATATTAAATGTGTGAATACAGCAAGTAATCAAAAGCATCTGGCAAAAAGGGCTGCTAACAAAAACAGTTTTTTAAGCTCATTTAGAAACATTTAAATTAGTTTGAATTAATGTACATTTTCCCTTTTTTTTTAGATAAATTAATAATTTAATTATAATAATATAATCTATAAAACAACTAATGTTTTGTTTTTTTCCTTAATGATGATTTTAACATATTCATAACAGTGTTGGCATGTGGGAAATGGGAAATGGTTACAATAAAAATATGTTTAATCTGACAATGCAAATATCACTTTAAAACTTCCTGCCACAGCCTCTTTATATAGTGGAAAAGTGAGACTTCATGCAGCTATGACTTTCCCTGCAAATTATTGATTCTGCTAAAACTGTCAGAAACTAATTGCTCAAGCAGTGAAGCTATTAATTTATCATACAGACGAACAGATGGCGTTGTGATTGTTTCCCCCTAAACACTCAGAGGCATGAACCATCGGAGAGAGAAAAACTCTCACTGAACAATCTCTATTAGATCGTGTATTCACCTAAATGTTGTTGCACCAACTTAATCAACATTTTGAATTCAATATTTAGACATGTAAAACTATATAACAACAAGTACTTGATGCTATCCTTTGGAATAGTAAATGAAAGGGAACATTTTTGTCGTTTTATATTGTTTTGGCTGTTATAAATGACTTTAAAAGTTCAGTTGAACAACCCGAGGAAGTCCAGTCTCTTCTACTGATAGCCAATCCCATTTCAGTCCATTTGGTCAGTCTGTTGAGGTCACCTGTCAGGTTTAGGTCTGTGTGTTTTCACAGAGTGCAGTGAAACATGACCCAAATTTGCAAGTCACCAGGTTAAATTCCTATGGCGCCACAATTAGCTGAAATATTAATGGAAGCTGCTCAATTATCAGCTGAAAATAAAAGCATAAAAGGGTGCACCTGCTGTTTTTATTTAAAAATTCTAAGAATAGTGGCTCAAAAATCTTCCCTTTTTGGACATACAAAGATA
>JAOWBC010000812.1:3623266-3633984 GCA_028566105.1 Hypoplectrus providencianus | reverse complement strand
GGTGCACCTGCTGTTTTTATTTAAAAATTCTAAGAATAGTGGCTCAAAAATCTTCCCTTTTTGGACATACAAAGATATACTTTGTTACACTGTCTGTTCAGCTGTAATAACCGGTTTATGATATTTTAACAAGACTACAAAAAGATCTATTATGGCAAAGACTTCAGGAAAGATATCAGAAGTCATAGAGCCAAAAGACTGACTTGTTTTAATTTTAACCGAAAGAAAGAATAAAGACAAAATTTAGAAGAAGAAACCCTTATAAACTCTCTATCAAACAGTTAGGAAATGATGGAATTTTTCATTTTTTAAAGAGAAACGACAATAGTTCCAGTGCTTTGACCGAGCCATAAAGCCTCATAAATCAGTCGGCTTTGGGGCCCCTGGTGTTAGCCAGTAATAAATCTGGGGGCCAGTGATGTCTCTGTCCATTACAAACACACTGCAAATTTCCACTCTGTCTTCACCCGCGCCTCCTACCAATGACCCCTCCTCCCTCTCTCTCCGTCTGGGAGGGACCCCGCGTGAACCACGTGCCGACTTAAGTGTGCCTCCCTCTAGCACATCCTCCAGGCTTGATCAACGACAGCAAACCAACCTAATTTCCTGCTCTGCTGCTTTACAAATGGCTCCTGGAAGCTGAACCAAGACCAAGGATGGGGATGCACTGATGGCCATAATAGCCGTATGATTAGAGTGGGCAAAGGTCCAGCTCAGTGCTCAGGCTGGACCCACATCCCTGCCCCCCTGCTTCACTCTTTGCACAGCATGAGAACAGGAAAATACATGCTACAAGACGTCTGAAAAAGAAGCTGTTATCACCTACATTTTGAACTGATGCCTACAAAAGGCGATGAACAAAAATGTCCAGATAAATGATAAAGATGTCCTGTGTAAACATTAGCCAGAAATATAAATTACAACCCATATTTCATTTGTTGTAAGGCGACTTATTCTAGTGGCCATAATCAAGGAAAAAAACCTTGTGACTTGTATAAAGAGCAACAAAGCCCGCATAGGGAGAAAGAAATTGAGTTGGGCCCTGGAGACTGCTATTAAGTAAATAAGTAAGATAACTTCTACACACAATAGATCTGATCTGAAACTAGGTCAAGTTTCCTATAGAAACAGAGCTGTACTCTCAGGTTTTATATAAATCCAGATATTTCTGTTTATTCCTATCCAGTACACTGGTTAAAATATACAGGCATGCATTTGTTTGACTTTTCATTGCTTGTATAATACATATAGGCATTTATGGTGTTAAATGGAGAAAATGCAATAGCTGCAGCTTCCTCAGTCGCAGTGAGACTTATTGGTCCTTAGATGCTACTGAAAATTAATTTTGACCTGCACAAAGCAACATTGTCAGAAAGACAACAGTAAAGCTTCCATCAAGTGAAAATAAAGATCTTATCACTACTTCATTGTGCTGGAGTGGTGCATATTTATTATAATGAAAATGTCATGCAACAGTAACACTGCAGCAAAACTAACACAAGTTTAATATCCAGGCTGTGAAAGGACTTCCAAATGAATACACCATCTTGACAAAAGCCTGCCCTTATGTGCCACATATGAAATATTAGATGAGAGCTCACAAATGTGTGACGTGTTACATAAGCAGTTAATAGGCTTAATTTCCTGACAGGTAACCTACATAGGGCTCTGCTACTCTGCGAGCTTCTCACCCGCTGATCAGCCGCTAGTCTCCACAGCGTGAAGAATCATCCTCTGACTGATATCTCATCTTATGAAACACGCAAGATGGCTGCATGATCAAATAATCCTTCTCGCATACTGTACAGAACTGTACGTCCTTTCACTTTGATCTGCTTCATTTTAGTCTTCTCATTTCATGCATGTTTTGACAGTGGTCTCATTATTAATACACTTATAATCACATTAAGAGGATCCAGTGATTTAGTGGCAAAGAAATATGCTATCTACTTCAATCTGAGACAAACAAATAAATCCCCGAACACAATCTGATTGGAAGCCTTAAAGCTGATTTTCATTTCCTTTTGCAACTGCTGTATTGGATCTGCACAGCTTTTGTATTTAAATCATGCAACAACCCAAATAATTGCTCATATGAACATCCAAAGCTACTCGAAGACACTAAACACAACAGCGAGCCAGCTTCTTCAGCTTTTAAGTACATACAGAAAGATTTAATGAACAAAGTGTCTTACCTGAAATTAAAGTAGCTGTTTTCAGACATGTTTTCAGACCTACTCCGCCGACAAATCATTTATGAAATGTGTTAGGATTCAGAACAGGGTAAGTGCTTGAAAACAATTATGTTGTTGAAATTAAGTGGCACTGGAATGACAAGTCATTCAGTCTCTTCCAGCCCACACACTGAACTCTGCCGGCATTGTCATTATGAATATCTCCGCATTTGTGTCATGAACTAAGTGAATATTCTTGGCTTCAGGCAGAAATAATCCACCTTGTACATGAAAGCAAAACAACATTTTGTAAAAGGACTTGACATAGAAAGGTTTAACATTAAAAAGTGATCAAAGTAGAGCTCAGGACAGAGGCAAATTCAAATTTTACACGTCCACAACTGTCCCCGAGGACCCATGTGACGTAAAACTGACCCAAAAAAAGTGCCCACGCAGACTGCGCCAAGATCGATGCAGGCATTCAGTTGTAGTATAAATGTGCCATGTGTTTATCTGCACGTCCAGTATAAGTGTACAGCTTAGTTGCAGGACATTTCCAAAAAAAAATCTTGGCAAGGTCAGAGTCTAATAAACCAAAGAATGGTTTAATAAATCAGAAAATACTCACAGCTGAAACAGAAAACATTAACTCGCAGCAGACCAAAGAAGAATATACAGAATAAATAGGGCAAAAATAATAAGTGGCAGGTGAAACTAATAAGGGCAAGGCAGGAAGTGAATTATCTGAAATGAGTGACAAGGTTGAGTACCAGAATGGGCTGTTCCAGTAGCTAACAGATAGCACCATTAGTCCTTACCACAGTGGTCTCGGTTCGAGTTCGGCCCTGGGCTCTTTGCTGCAGGTCTTCTCTTGTTCCCATTTCTGTTCAGTCTCTATCACAATAAAGCAAATAAATGCATAACACATAGCTTTAAATGAGGAAATAACATGAAAAATAAAACAGTGTATATATTAATCACAGAACCAGGTTGCAAAAAATATTATACAACAGGGATCATGAACTACATTTGTACAAGGGCCAGACTTTTTTTAAGCAGACACTGTGGGACCAAACCCATCAGCTAGCATCTGATGATGCTATTAGGGGCAATATTTCTGGGGTTTGAGTTTAGCTGTCAAGTGTCAGAGCCAAGGCTGGAGTTGAAAAATGACACCTGCAACTTGATTTTTTTTCAAGTGGCATGTCCAGTTAAGTTAGTTGAGCTATTACAAAGCTAAATCATCATCAGACAGTAGCTGAGGGGTTCCAGGATTGCTCTCGGCCAATGCAATCCGTACGCAACAGGAGCAGTTAGTAGTATTTATAAAGCGATCACATTTGTGCAGTCTTTGGTTGCATGCAGGTAAACACAGTGTGTTTATCTAAACTATGAGTTGTATCACTGTGCTGAGCAATTTACAGTTTGTTCAATACCTGTGCAGAAGAAGAAGAATCAATTTTCTTGGTGAAACTGACTTTGACTTCACTTTCACACTGTGCAGACAAAGAAATATGACTAGAAACTGATTAGCAGTGCAGCTCTCCCTGCAGTCCTTCAGGCCAAAGAACATATCCGAATGCTTTTGACAGCAGTTTTGCTGCAGTGGCGACACACTGTGTTTGAAGGACAAGCAGCAGCTCATGAAGGTTGATTGATTGATCGATTGATAAGAGAATTGATTAGCACAGTCTCTCCCTCTTTGTGTGTGTGCACGTGGGAATCGATAACAGCCTTGAATCGCTTCTGACGTCGTCATCGCCCCAAACAACTGGACCCTGCTCTGCACAAGGTTATTTCCATCCTGCGTTACTGTTCTGAGGTTGAATTTGTGTTTTATTTCCCTCAAAGAAACACTGCAATCTTTAGTTTCAAGGTCCTAGAAAGGCAAACATACGTGTAAATATCATGTATCTCGCATGCGTATGTGCTGAATGTTGTATCCATTGAGTCGCCCTACCATTCTGACACTGCCTGTTAAAACAACTCATAGAAACAGAACAACACAATAGTGTCCTTTCCCCTCCCTGTACTAATCAAATGGTCGTACTTGAGAGCGCAGAGTGGAATACTGGCACAGTGTCGGACATAATCAAGCGAAATCAGAGATCGCTTCAAGGAGATTTAAGGAGGGACGCTCTGATTGTTGACGCCTCTGTGATGCAGATCAGCGGACGGCTGGCTGGCTCTGCAGCACCCGAGTCAACTCTGTCTGTGAAGACTGATTGAATAAGGCTACTGATGAGGCTATTGTGGCTGTAGGTACGTGGTGTGAATGCCTGACAGGCCTGTGGCTGCCGTCAATGACTAGCTGCCATTGTGGCGGTCCACTGGGCCGTGACTTCCCCAGCTGTGGTGTATAGCATATCATGAGCCACTTAAATGAGTATTGGGATTGTGCAGTTGATAGAAGGATCATTAGGATATTATTGGCGCAACCATACATGCATGAGTCTCCATTTTTAAATTTGAATTCAGTTGACCTGACAGCCTGCCTCATTACAATGTTTATATGAGTACTTTGGGACACTTTACATCACACTTTACTGCTGCTTTGGTGGTGAGTGAAATAAAAGGCCATGATTTGTATTCTCATTCTCTTTTTATCTTCATTTGTGCAGAGGACAAAGCAGTCGGACGCATTTCACCTTGTTTGCTGATTATTTTGAAGGCAAAAATGCCTTGAGGTAAAACTGAAAAAATAAATAAATAAATAAATAAATAATAAAATAAATGTTTGCATAAATGTATTCAATTTGACGCCACGCTGAGGAACACAAGCTAATCTAACTGTGGACGCATATAGCTTGTGAGCCTTGATTTGCATGTGATGTTAATGGATTCGTTGCAGGTTGTGTGATGTGTGCCGGTTGAATGACGGTGTATTTATAGCAGCCTTTGATATACAAAAAAAAAAAAGTAATTCTCATTCAGACGTCCGTAATTGCAAATCTTAACTCGGGGCTTCTTTTAGACGTGTTAATCGCAGCCTCTGCAGCTCTGCACGTGTTCACTTCACCTGATCAAGGGAAGTGACATGCAGTGAGTAACTTATGTTTTAGAAATGTATGAACAAATTAACTGCCCTGCATATACTGACACATTTTGTTTCAGATTTTAACAAATGTATAAGCTTTACATATTTTCAATAATACATTGGCTTAAGAAGCTGGTGCTATTCATTGACCACAGTGTTTTTTTTTTAGCTAAATGCTAACATCAACATGCTAAGATGCTTACAGTGTCACTGGTAACATGCTGATAAAAAGTTTACCGTTTACAATCTTCTAAGTCCAGCAGGTGATTGTTCATAAAACATCAGATATTCTTAAAAACATCAAGTAAGTTTAACTATTTTTTTTGGTGCAAAAGTTGTCAAAATAAATCCCAAGGGGAAAATGAAATTTGTGTCAGCATTTCAAGGCAATTTGTCTGGAATTTTGTCAAGATATTTACCTAAAATGGACGGAGTCTCTTGTCTGTTATTCAATTTTCTGGGCATTCCATCATCCACTCAACTTCTTGGCATTCTGTTTCAATAAACCGTGATACACATTGAGTCTTCTCTGGAGGAGCCATTTTTATAGCGGTCCATTTTCCATGACTTATTTCAACAACAGGGGATGTGAAATACACAGAGTGAATGTGATTATCCATTGAGTACAGATAAAAAATCTGAATAAGTTTTCAAATTGAGTCTTTATGGACAGGCATGCTTAAAGGGACACTGCACTGGCTTAAGTTAAAACTAAACAAAGGAACTTCCTGGTGGTGCAAGAGGAAAGTCACCAAAATAATTAGACTATATCATGTAGAAACTCACACGTTAAAATTGAAAACTGGACTGAAGCAGTAGAGACAGATTTGCTGCAACACTGCTCGCCATAAAGCCACGCCAATGTTGTGTGTAAGAAATCTTCTTGCTCAGGTAATACAGACGGTAAATGCATTAAATGCGTAAAAATACAACAGGAACAACAAAGTGCTTTTGACCTTTTCCCTCCCACTCCCATGCCATCCCACATAAGTACAATCAGCGGGGTTCAGGACATGATGCTGAGTAGTCCCATCAGTGACTCATCAACAAAGAGTTTGTCCTCTTCCCCAGTGGAGAGGAGTTGTGTAACATGCTGATGCAAATGCCCTCTGTTCCTCTTCATTATTCATTCCTCTGCCAGATTTTTATGAGTACATATGTCTGTGTGTCTTAATCTCAGTGTCCCTGGAAGTCAAATTAAAGTTTGGTGTTTAAAACAGTTTACATTCAAAAAGAGGCTCTGCATCAGCTTGTGTTGGATCACAACTCTTGCCAAAAATATCAGTTAAATATTTATTGACTTTCAGTGTATCCTCTGAAGTTTCACTTTTAGTTTTGCCTCCCCCAGCTTATTTCCTAGTGCTGGAATTCCCTGATGGAGCAAACATATTGAACACTCTGATTAAACTGAATCGGCTTTTGCTCCATATGGCTGCAGACATGGTTTTCCATGTTCGGCAGCGCTGCCAAGTTTAGCTGAGATTTGCAGCCGCAAGCAAATACACCCACCTCCCATACACCACAATAAAATCTGCCACAGCACCACAGAGTGCAAAAAGAAAATGTGTTTAAAATCCCACCGCATGTTATGTAAATAAGTGAAGTAAAAGGGGACGTGCAGGGGCAGCATGAAGATTTTGCATGTCATGTATATATCATATGTAACATATCAAACTATGAAGCTCCATTATGGTCACAGTTTGAAACACATGGTTAATACTATGAATTTAAACAAAAGTACATGTTTATGATTTGGAAAAGATCATAGCTTGGACTAAAATACTTAAACAGACTTTATTCTATACCACCCAAAGTTATAAGGACTGAATGCAGTTAAATTACACATGCAGAGCAAAAAATGTCTAGAGATAAAATGTGAAATGACTCAAGAAATTGGCCCATTATTCATCAGCCATTTGGTGATACCATGCTGGCAGGGGGAACCTGCAATGTGTGAGAACAACGGACAGATTTGTTGGGAGACCCAGCGCTGTGTAATTAACATCTGTTATCATAATAGAGGTCAAGTAGAGAAGAATACACAGAAAAGCCCAGCTTCCCCTAATCTGACTGAATCCCTCCTCCCCAAAATGGAAAAAAATGGCAACCAGACTGGACCTCAGATCGTTTTCAGTGACAGTGTGTGGCATGCAATCACCATCATTTTCCGAAGCATATCTTTCTCACAAAGCTCCGATTTCTATTGGGCAATACAAGACTATTATCATGGCAGATAGTGAAAGCATTTCCTCTTCGGCCAAACCTCCCATCTGTCTGTGTTTCCAGATAATATGACAGGTCCGATCAGCAGTTCATGGCCAATAGCGTTTTAGCCATTTCACTCCTCCATTTTCCCTTTTTCTCCCCCTTACTTTCACTTTCTTCCTGTCATTAACCCTGCGAGATATGACCCACAGAACTGTGACTGAATCATCCGAGTAAAAAAAACATCTCATGCTGAAACACATCAGGAAATAGACACCACCGCTGAGCTGATGCCCGCTCATAAATACTTAGGTGTTTGGCCACTTTAAACATGACAGACATACTTCAAATATTCTGAAATACAATGTGAGGCTTTTACATCTGTGCCTGTCTGTTTCTGGTCCCCTTCAAATGATTTTTCCCTTTTCTTTGCCAAACATGTCTGATTTGCCCTGCGTCACCGGACGATTAACCAACAGGATTTGAGGAGGGGTGGGTGGGGGGCTCCTTCGTGCTGTCATCTTGCGTATTCCTCTACGTCACATATCATCATCTCCTCTGTGTCCAAGTGATGCACTCGTGCATGCAGCTGTCACATGAGTTTGCTAGTTTCTGCGGAGGAGTGGAAAAAAACCTGGTTCACAGATGGATGCCTTTGCAGTTTCAATTTTTCTGTTCTGTTTCATTCTTTTTACTGGTTACCTTTTGTCTTTGCAGGATAAGTGCAAAAAAAATGAGAGAAATTGAAATTACACTACCACACAACATATGCAGTGTACAGATGGATTACTAAACGGGACAACTGGGCAAAAGTCCAAGGGCCTGAGGGGTCAACGGTTGTGCAGACACACTATATCACCATTAAGAGATACAATAACCACAATTTACACACACTGACTACAGAGGTGCAAAATGACAAAGAATCGTAATATTCCAAACTTTAGATGTAAATATTCCAAGTTAGATGTAAAAAGCAGCATAGAAAATTATAGGATTAATTACACTAGGACTCACACCATAACAAGGAGCAACATGATATAAGATAGATGCAAAATAACCTTAAAGATATGCATGTAACTACAAAATTACAATAAGGTGCAAAACCACTACAGAGATGCAAAGAGACTAAGAATGATGATGTTCAAAACTACTCAAAAAAGATTGAAAAAAAAAACACCATCAAAGCCTGAGGTATTGCAAAAAAACACCCCCAAAATGGCCACAAAAATAGATGCAAAACAACTACAGGGACACTGAATAACTTAAGGTATATCCAGAAGACTATGAAACGAGTTTGTGTATTTCTATTTGACAGGATCAGGATCTCTTTCATGTCCATTGTCTCACAGTCTGTCTATGCATTTACAGTCAGATATAACAAACAACCTTTCACCACCAGCACACAGCCATTTATCATGTTTCGCTTGTCATCTCCCATGAGGCACCACTGTCAATCTGAGGACACCCACGGGGTACAAACCAAAAAGTCAGTGCCTCTGACCCTGAAAATAGAGGTCGCACCAGCTTTACATATTTCCTGCAGTGCAAAGAGGCGCAGCCAGGCAGGTGCTGCTGTACGGGGAGATAGAAGCTCAGCTTTCCAGCCTCGGATCGCGACCGATTATTGCAGCGTAAACATGCTCACACTCGCTTCCAGATGTAGCTCGTATGTTGTGGCAGCCATCTTGTCTTTCCAGGAATAAAATCACACTCAAGACAAATCATGACCATGGCAGCACGATGCTTCCACCCCCCCTCTGGCTCTATCCAAGGGGCTGTTTTTGCCAAATATGCACCACAGAGGGGGGGAGATGAGGTTTGGTTTATAGGGTCCCGTTTGCTGGATCCCCCCCACCCGGAATACATTATGCGCCCCCTCCCTTCTGCTTTTAAGCTTGTGAGACTATTATCCAGCAGCCCCCAGTAAGTTCTTATCAGTGGCAGCCAGATGGAGAGCACACCAGCAATACCTCAAGACTTGTTGATCGAGCAGCGCTGGCAGAAAGGCTGTCATTGTAAAGAGGTTCTGTGGTTTCAGATTAGCATCTACGCTTTTTTTCCCCCTCATCTATTTTATAATTGCCAAGACTATTATTTCATCCGACAGCTTGAAGGGTTTACAAAAACAGAAGGGGGAAGAGAATCTGACATGGCAAACATTTGGTCTGAGAAGGTTTGTCCAAGCATGTTTTCCTCTCCGTTTTTTTTGGCGCAATATGCATATTTAAAGAGTGTAATAAGAGTCAGCCGACACTGCAGTGGAAGCTTATGACTGTTAACCCATCAGACCGAATCTAATCAGCTGCAGTAAGGCAAACTGTGCAGCGAGGGGTGTGTGTGCATGATGCGTCTGGCCACAAACAATAGAACATGACAAGAGAGAACTGGATACAACACTGTCCTCTAGCGCCTCTCGCCACCAGCAGCTCCAGGGGGTGTGTGTGCCACACTGAAACACTGGTCACATGCAGTAAAGGACTAAAGCTCGGAGAACAAAAACATGTCCATGTGTATGTGTTTTCCACTCCCTGTAAAAAGAAAAAAAAACCTGAGGACGATGGCGCTTTAACAAAAAACGCTGTTGACTGCTCCACCAGTCATCTGATGTCACTGCAGAATGAAAAGGGACAAGAATAGGCACCCACCAGTACGCAGACTCCGGCCCCCACCTCAATTCTACCACAGGGGAAAATACCCATAATGCACTCCTTGATGCTTTTATATTGAACTGGCGTTTGCATTGGTGTGCTGACCCACTTTTATCCTGCAGCGAGCAGGTTATTTTAAGATTTCATTAACAGGAAGACCAAGGGCGAGAGGAAGGTGAAAAGGCTCAGACACATTGTCACATCAGCTGTCCACTCATTTTTTAGGAAATCAAATCTGTTTGAAGCGTGTCTGTCTGGCTTCTGTGCACTAAAAGTGTGCATGCTTCTGTACGCATGGCAAGATATGAGTAACTCGATGAGACTGGTTTGCTGTCAAGCCTTCTAGTTATGAAGATTTGATTTCTTTGCTCAGGGGAATGTATCATACAGTTTAAAGCTCGAAGCTGTCACTAGTACAGATAAAATACAGCATATTTACCCTGCGGCCAGACTAAAGATACCAAGCAATTTAAATAACATGGGTAACTTGAGCTGCTAAATGTTTATACAAGACTGAATTAAATTTGTTTGTTAAATAGGAAGCTGTAAAAATAACTTAGTCTAAAGTGAAAAATAGGGTTTCTACTTAAGATGGCAGTAGTTTGAAGGGATAGTCTTGGGGGGGGGGGGGGGGGTGTTAATTTTGTTTTTTTT
>JAOWBC010000812.1:3575088-3585341 GCA_028566105.1 Hypoplectrus providencianus | reverse complement strand
ATATTCATGATATTGTGTCCACAGACACACACACACACACACACACACACACACACACACACACACACACACACACTTGGTGCAAGCCAACACAAAGAACCATGCTGGATTCATAAACAAAGCTGGTGCAAATTGTTTCCTCAGTGTTCCCTCTGAATTTTCTAACCCTACATTTATTTGTACATATGACACACATTCATGTTAATGCAGCTCTCATATAACTTTCATCACCCTGAATGGGCTTTTGGGAATATGCAAGCAGGAAAAAGAGCGCTCTGGTATAAAAAAAGAAAAAAAAAATGAAAAAAATGAAAAAAAAAACAACATATATATATATATTAGTCAACAAATGAACCGCTTTTGTTGACAAATTGGTAGGGTCCAACTACTCTCAATACCTGGCTGTGCATGCTGTTTATATAATTCACCGTCACAAAGTGCCGAAGGAGAAGTCACTCGCTTCACTTCGGACTGATACAAGACAATGCTAGTTAAATAGGCACATACAGTACATCTCTGCAGACTTGGAAGCATTTTTATCTGCAAAGAACTACAATTAAATAGATCTAAACAAAAACAGAACATGTCTAAGTTTGGTCGGTGTGAAAAGTTGAAGTTGAAAGTATGAAGACAAAATGTACAAGAAGAATAGAGTCTGTCCTCAGTTCTTGTTTTATGGAGTTGGCTAAAGTGCTATAAACTGATTTCCTCATTTAATTCTACCATCTGTGCCAACCACTGGACACAAATTCATAGATTAATATTACCACTTTAAGATCAGCATGCCTCTTTGCAAATGTTTCCTTATTCTTTGGCTTTCACTTTTGCTGTTTTTATACATTAACCTTAATTTCCTACTTCTTTTTCTCCTATTGTCCTGTCCGAGTCCATTAAGTGATGATGTTAATGTACAAAAAGAACCATGGAAAAAAGGCGGCTAAATACAGAACATGATAAATGCAGATTTTCAACGTGAAGTGAAAAGGCTGAATCAAAAGTTGCATAATTAGTCTAAGATTTATCTTCAGGATTTTTCCTGTAATAATCTGGAATGCTCGTCATGACTTCATTAAGTTGATTTTTTTTGTTTGTTTTTTGTACATTTTACTTATTTTTCAAAATAGGTAAAACAGGAACAAAACCTCGGAAAGGAAGGCAACTTGTGGAACTTGATCAACTTTTCTTCCAAGTCACCGCACTAATAGTAAAAGGTAATATTTAACGATTTCAAAGTGAAAAAAAGTATACATCAATAACTATAATTTTCAGTGGTCCATTAAGGTTGAGTGTCATGCCTTCTTGCTTGATGTGCTATCCTCAAAGTCCCAGGGACAAACATCTGCCTTTTTAGCAGTGCCTGCAGCTCCAACTTTAGGGTTTGGATTGCTCTGCTTCACTACAGAAGCACTTCTGTCTGTACCTTTTTTATCTGATGTATCCTCAAAATCCCATGGACAGACTTCAGCAGGCTTAGCTTTGGCTGCTCCAACATTTGCACTTTTCCTCTTTTCTATCGCTGGCACTTCCTGAGGACTTTCTACATCCCATGGGCACACCTCAGCCATTTTCTGCTGGCTCACGTGCTTCTCTGAAGATTTGCTTTTGTCCTTAGCTTTTGTTTTACTTCTCTCATCATCAGCGTCTTTTGTTTTCTCTTTCTCAACTGTTCTTGTGGAAGGGGTACCCTTCTTTTTTGATGGGGATTCCTTGGTTTTGGGTGCTCGAGAGGGACTAGGTGTCCTCTCAGAATTTGGAGATACTGCAGTGCTGTCATAGTCCCAGGGACATACGTCAACTTTTGAAGATGGTGGCTGGAGTGAGCCTCCAGTTTTGGATGCATCTGAAAGGCTGCTCCTCCCTTTCCCTTCTGCTGGAGAGCTGCCCTTTCTTTGAGTTGTTGATTCTGGTGAACAAGCTAACTCTGTTGTTTTTTGGGACTCTTGAAAGTCCCAAGGACAAACCTCTACCCGATGTGTTTTTGAGCTCTCTGTCACTGAATGAGGCTGCTGGGCCTTAGCAGGTTTGCTGGCCTGACCGTATGTTTGCTGCTTACCTTCCGCTTGACTGCCTTGACTTTCACCCCCATCTTCCCACGGACATACATCCGCTCGCACTGCGGTTGTCCTTTGAATTTCCTTTGAATTCCTGCCACTTGATGGAGACTGATCAGAAGTTTTCTGCTTCTGCTGCTGAGATTTGCCTCCTTTGGTGCTACCTCCATGCACAGTCGTGGTTTCCTTTGGAGCGATGGATACATGCTTTTGCACCTTGTTTTCAGATGGGGTTGGGAGATCTTCCACTTCCCAGGGACATACTTCTGACAGATCATAGAGGTCCTTTCCCTTGCCTGGATCGGAGCAGATTGTAGGCTGGCTGCCGCTTACTGGCTGCTTCATGATCCTGCCAACTGGCGCAGTCTGTTTGTACTCAACTGACTGGCTAATAATCATCTTAGGTTGGCACTCGATTTCCTGCTCCGCATTGGCCCTTGTGTCTTTGCTCTTTGGCTGACTCTTCTTATTGCTGTCCTCTGTGCTCTGGGTCTTTCCTGTCAAGCCCAAAGTCTTCTCTTTGGCACTGGCAATGACACTGAGGGATTTCTGCAGCATGGAGGCTCTTGGATGAATTGGTTTCTTGTCTGCAGTGAGGTTATGAGCGCTTGCTGACTTGCAGACCAAAGGAACTGATTCCGTAGATTCACTTGGGGCACTTATGTTCTCACTAGACTTCTTCTTGACCAGCTTCTTGCCCATAAGTGTATCCAAGAGAGAGCCTTCAGCTGGTGTCACCTCCATCTTGTCTGTTGCTGAGCTGTTGGAGTCTTCACTCTGGTCGCGGACATGGTCATAGCTGCTGTGGGACTTCTTGAGGGAGAAAACCTTGTTCTTCAGCGTCTCCTCCTTCACAGGCTTTCCAGGGTGAGTTTGATCGAAGGGGTTCTTCTTCAACATGCAGATACTGTTTCGGTTGCTGCCATGTTCTCCAGCTTCCTTGTCTTCACGGCTGCATTGCCGGTGCACCGACTCCGGGATCTCTGTGATGCGTCTCATCAGTGAGCGACCCAATCCTTTCTTGGAGCTGCGCTTCTTCTGTAGATGAGGGTTGTTTGCCAGCATCTTCTTCCTCTTGTAAATCTCTAGCTGGGAATAGAGTTTCTTCAGCTCCTCCTGCATATTCATGGAGGAATCAAGGAAAAAAGGATGAAGACAAAACAATCATTTGCTTGTTTGGAACAAGAAAGTGTTTACACAGCTTTAAAAAAAGGGATTTCTAATTAAAACACTGTTACAAAAAAAGCAGACATTCTACTGCACAGAGAACATGCAGTTCAAATTCATGACGTGACTACAAACGTTTTTGAAAAGATGCACTACGGAATATCACATGCTTGCTGAAAGAAAGCAAAGACAGGACAGTCTTGGACAGCACTAAATAAGAAAACGGAGTATTTTAATGTTAGGTCTGAAACAGCCTCAAAGCTCAGGTCTTTTATATTTATCATATTTCTGTTTGTATGGTCATCCAATACAATAATGCCTTCTAGTAAATATGCTTGCCCAAAAGATTTTGGTCGAGAGACTTCTTCAGCTCTAACAGACACACAGAAATCTCTGCTCACATTGGTACGTTTTTCCCAAAGACTGTCGCAAGATCTTACGCCACAGCCATTAAAAGAACTGAGTTGGCCCATTTCGTCTGGTGTCTGCAATAAAAAACTGCCATGGCTCAGTATTTTTGGAGGATTCAAGAGATGTTACCAGGTTATACAATGGAGAATAAAAGGTTTAAAAGGAAACTCTGCTTACACGGATGTCCTCGGGGTCCAGGCTGTGTTCACTCCATGCTGATGTAATGCTGCTGTTGAGATACGACCCCGAACGACCCATGTCCAGCTCGTCCTCGTAGGCCTCAGAGGCGATGTCATCTCTCATGTGAGTGCCAGCAAATAGGAACTAGTAGAGGCAGAGAAAAAGAAATGGGCTTTTGCACTGTTTCAGAAAATCTATATTTCCATTAAGCTAAATGGTGAAACTATCAAAATTTTAATTTATAACAATATTTTAGGGCTGACTAATTGTTAACATAAAGATAACAGCCATCAAAGTGTCAGTATGTAACTTAATACTTTTTAATTTTCCCTAAATATCCTCCAACTCTTGACCCAAAGCCCATTCATTACGAGTGAATATATATATATATCCTTAAGGACATGTCTGTTTTATAAAAAAAATGTGTGTTCGTGTTGTGAAAAAATTCTAAAACTGCTGGTTAATGTTAAAAGGTGAAATTAGTTATATATACTTAAGATATAGAAACATTATTTGTTACTAGGATTGGTTCATTTTTTACTTTTTATTTATTTATTTTTCTTTTATGGGATTTGTTGAAAATAAGCAAATACATTATATTGAATCCTTAAAATAAAACACAATGAAATACTGACAAAGGTTATAAAAAGTAGAAAAAGAAATATTTCATTGAACTTCTGTGACATTGCAAAGCTTTGTAGGCATTCGGTCAAAATAGAGAAGCAACATTTTGTTGTTTGTTGTTGATGTTTACCTTAGGGATGAGTAATAGACCCAGTGTTACTGTCACAGTTAGGTGGGTGTGGGTGAAGAACAGAAGCAGCATCCAGTCTGGATGGAGCTCTGGAGCAAGAGTGAACCTGTCAGGATGTAAAGAGAAAACAAAGAGGAATGATATACAGAACATGAGAAACAGAAATGAAAGAGAATTTGAATCTTGTGGAAAAACAAGGACAAAGATATTAAAATGCTTACAAAATGTTAATCAAATGGTTGAGGATGTATGTACGATTAGTTCATGTGCAGTATTGGTATTGCAAAGTGTCAACCTCACCTTGTACTTTAATATCTGTGCAAACTGTTTCTTCCCCCAGAACAGTTTTGATAATAAACCATAAACATTACACCAAAAACATCTCTATGATAGCTGAGTGTAATATAACAAAAACACATACAGCAAATGCAGTGAGGTATAACTAAATGATGCTGGTACATTCATACATGTTGCTCTGTCTGCAGTAAAACCTCTTAGATACAGATGGAGCCAGGTGAGAGCAGCAGCCTTAATGTGTTTCCAGCCAAAGTAGATTTATACACTGTCTGTCTGGGCGTCAATTCCACGGCCTCATATAACGTTCCACTTGGGTGATCCTTTTTCCGGCAAGGACACAATATTTTTTGTCATTCTTTCAATTGGATTCACAATAAAAGGGGAGTGACCTTGATCTGGTCGCAAGATTCGGCCTATTTATACATCAGACAATAACACGCTGGGCTGACTGTGGTGCCGCGGTTTGAGGAAAATTAGATAATTACAGGCAGAAACAATAGCAGTGCCCCGGCCTTTTATTTAAAACAGGCTTTCAGCACAGTGAGACCTCGTGCGCTTTAAAGATATGAAGGTATGTCCTGTCAGATGCTAATTCAACCACCAGAGAGCCTCTATCCAAGAAAATGTCATCCAGCAGACTCATTACGTGTTGAAGGTGGCAAATGGCTAATTAGGGAACAGTTACTGTGGTAATAGCTTGGAGGCATGAATGAAGGCAAAGGTCCAGCCTATGAAATGTCCCAAAGCTTTGAAGTCTTCCCTCATTCATGTTTTTGTGAGGAAGATTTTGTGCAGATGAGGGTTTAATAACCTTGGCATGCCGCCCCCCCTTCCCTTCAGCCTGCAGAGTCTCGCTGAAAACACTACCCATCCCTCACACTTCGCCGTCCCTTCATTTTCTCTCTGCATCCCACTCGCACCTGGACCTGACTGAAGCCTGACGACTATCACAGGAAACAAGGAGCTTTAACTGGACACCGTGGGATTAAATAGCAGGCTGTGTGAGAAATACAAATGGACGCCGGATGCTTCTAACAAGTCCCAGCGTACTCTGTGGTCTCTGGTGGCAGCCGGTCAGAATAACTAGCCACACCAGGCAACTTTCCAGTTTATTAAGGGTCTCGTTTGGCTATTTTGTGCAGAGAAAAGCCTCACAAGAGGCAGATTAAAAAGGGTTGGCAAAGTAATCACAAAGAGCCAGATGTTCAAATCATCCCATTGAAAAGTCCTACCAAAAAGCTATCAGACTATATGTTGACGATACCCACTCATATTTGGAAATAACATAGAATTAATTACAATTAAAAAAAAAATGAGAAAGTGAGGAGAAAGTCTGTAACCATAACTTGTAACAAAGTAAAACATAAAGAAGTAAAATATTTGACACTAAATAATCATATGTATAGAGTGAAGTAAGTCATTCAGGAAGTACCAACAACAACACTTTAGATTCTGAAGACCACCTTAAGTTATACTTTAAGTACTTGTTATGGACCTCTCTTATATTTCTAAAAAGAAATTTAATTATGCAAGTAAAATACTCCAATGACATGTTCAGGTAAAATGCCACAGCTGTCCAGGTATTACAGAGATAAACTGAAGCTTAGAAAGCACACAAAACAATTTAGATTTTGAATTGTATTTCATGTAAATAGTAAATACAGTAATGGCAAAATGACCATAAATAGTAGAACAAATGGTGTAAATATGCATTTTGTGAACTGATGGAGAAAAAAAACAACATTTTACAACTATTCTACCATCATACCCTTGTTGTTTTAGGTGTGGTTCCCTTTTTTCCAAAAAATAATAAATTCAATGCTTTTTTTAATCTTTTAACTGCACCATTTGTAGTTATCACAGACTAATGAGTGTTTCATGTGAAGGACTTATGTAGTATAAATGCAATACCATGTCAAGTGATTGGCTGCTAATATTAAGGGACTCATAGATGTAAAACCTAACTTGATGTCCCCACTCTGGTATAACAACACAGCCCAAACTGGAATATGGCTTCCAATAATTCAGGCAACTTTCCAGTTTCTTGGGTGTGTTGTCTTACCCTATTTTGCAGAGAAAAGCCCCCCAAAGGCTGAAGAGGCAGATGAAAAGAAATCACAAAGAACTGGGCGTTCAAATACCATAAGAAACTGTCATTAATGATACACACTTTCTTTTTTGGTAATGGATGTGGATGTATAAATGAAATATGGCTGCACATAATTTAAGCTATTTATGAAAAAAAATCATAAATCATTCTGACATGGTTCATTAGTAAATAATGTGATGGAGCTGAGCTCTCAATTAAGGGGACTCCAGCTAGGAATGGCAGTGGCGGTGTCAGCTGAAACGCCTCATTTATAAACTGCACAGTGCAGCTATTTGACATGTACACTGGAGGGAGAGGGCCGATTTCACTACAATAAAGAAAACAAGTACTCCCAGATGAGCAGAGGGGTTGAGCCTCGTGCACTAGCCTATATGTGATGGAAATGAGACAATCTGCTGGAGGACATAAATGTCAAAATGACAACATCGGAGGGCAATCAAACACACTGATATTAAATATGGAGCGAGTGAGTGTGGAGCAGGTTGTGAATGAATGATCTGCATGTTGAGGAAGATGCTTTTTTGATGGTAATTATGTTTGTTTTATTCTCCGTGGAGCCCCACATGCATGTGAGTTACCACACAAGCACAATTGAGATAGCACCAGGACTTGATATTTATTCAGTTCTGATTGTCTAAAGGCCTTCACACAGCGGGGAGGTGATGAATAAACATTACAAAAATGCGACAAACTCATAAATATTTCCCTTGTTGCCTGTTCATTGATTTATTTGTGGCGTCCAGTGAAAATGTCAACACTGGCCTCCATATATTTACATTTTTCGTCTCTTACTTTTCATTCTTACAATATCATGATGGGCGTACATGGAAAACACTCCCACTTATGTATTATAAGTTGTTGCAGCAATTTTGGGTTTGATATCAATAATTTGATTCTAATGATTAATTATGCTTGTGCTAAATCTGGCCTTTTTTCTTTAATTAAAGGATTTAAGATTGGATTTTCAGATTTGTCTGTGATTGCATTACAAATAATTTTATTGCCAATTTACCTCTGAAAGCCATCCACCCTTTGAATGCTCTGGGTCTCGGCTGTGAGGTTGTAAGGTTTAGTGAGGCTGTGATCCTAGAGGTCACAGCAGGTCATTTCAGACAGTGAGGTCAAGGTTCAAACAGTGCCCTTACTGCAATCATATGGATCCTAGGAGGGTAAACTGGATAAGCCATGCAATGTAATATAAGGTGACATAAAAATATGCCTCCCATCCATATGCACACTATGATAATGGCAAATTAATCTTAGAATACAGCTGAGAAAACAGTGGTACATAATTAGTGATCAATCCACACAAAAATGAAATATTTGCAAAAAAAAAAAAAAAGAAAGAAAAAAAGAAGTACTGTACGGGCCGCCATATTGTTTTTTTTTTTTTTTTTATCATTCTCCTCTAAAATTAGCATAATCTCAGAAATAAGGACAGGGTCAGCTCAGAGGCTGAACTACTGTTTTTAAAAGGTTCCTTTCTCACCATGTGATTGGTTGGTTGGTTGGTCCAGAAATCTTACACTTCAATTTCAATTTACAAGTTCAAATTACCAAATAAAAAAAAAGTCCCAAATATATACTGATGTGAAAATACACACAAGGTTAAATTATAAATTCTTAGGAATTACACAATTGCATATCCACATTACAAGTAGTATTTTTTAGCCATTAAGGCTCTGCAAGCAGTCGTTCTCACCTGATGACATAGAATATCGCCGTCAGGACCAGCTCGTTGTGAACGGCGATGGCCATGTAGCGCGGCTCGTGGAACGCCGACGGCACCGTCCTCACAGCGTAGCACAGGTACACCGCCCACAGCAGAAAGAGGAACTCAGCTGTGGAGCGAGAAAGAGAAGGAGGTGGTGAACACAATGGACATACAGGGGCCAAAAAAATCATTTAAATGCAGCACAATTTCAGGCCACAAAAAAAAAAAGAAGAAGGGGGACATGCAGCCACCAACCACCACTTCACAGTTCAGTGCTCTCATGGAGCGGCTGCAAACTGTTGTACAACACGGCCACACAGGGAAATTCCCTGTTTAACACAAGCTATCAGACTCATTTGGAACAGCTGTGGTTGTATTCTCTGGACAATAAATAAATCCCCATGCACCTTCATGGCAACCCCATGTATTGTCTCCTAGGTAGCCAACTCCGCTGCAATAAACACGCGGCTTTTTCCATGAAAACCCGGTGCCATTATTCTCACATTTATAGTGTCTGCTTGAACCATGGGGAGTGAATCACATGTATTCTGCACTGCAGGAACAACAGTGAGCATTAGATGAAATTGGCCACTCATAGAAGAGTGATTCGTGAGGGCAACTGAAGGTCAAACATGGCCAAGCTATTTCTGGTTATTTTTCAGCCCTAAAAGCTCATATTCTTTGTTAAAAAAATTCAATAATCAAACCCTGACAGAACAGTTAGTATATTTACTAATTGAAATCAACATAGAATTTTATAGAATTTCAGGGGCACATACTGGACTTTCTCTCCCCTTTTACCCTTTCTGCATCTATAATATCCAAGAGACATTATTTTGTTTTTGGTGGATCAGATTTGATGCCATATATAAAAATTATAATAACACTTTGGATACAACACCTGAAGGATAAACACATTCCTTCTACTTACTGTTCACCCTGTTGAGGTGCGTGCAGCTGATGTAACCTTTATCTCATTTACTTATTTCATATATGTGTATTTATGTCCTTGTTTACTCATTTAAAAGCTGGAATATTTTTTTATTTTTATTTTATACACAATCCTTTTTTTTATATACACAATTATTCTTTCATTTCCATCCATTCCATGTTTGGAAGAGATTGATGAATTAAGTTTTTTTTTTCTCTAATAATGTATACATTCTTCATAAAAGGTGCTTAGAAAAGCTGTGCAAAAAAACAGCAACAAATACTGTAATTAAAGCTTCTATGAGGTTATTGAATAGCTTTTTTATATCATTACCTTAAATGTATTAGAAAACAAATCATGAATTGAAAGTCATTTTTTTTATGTATTTGCAGAATTATGTATGTGTGAAATGTGAGGATTTATGTATGTGATTTATGTATGTGTGAAATAGCTGCATGCAGCACCACAGGAATCTAACTGTAAAATAAAGGCCTTAAGAACTAATAATAATAGCAATAATTGTATTTGCATGAATTGTAATTCAATAAAATATAATGTTTCGGATTATATGAACAAATCATTGCAAAGATGGAGTTGCAGTTTTCTTGTGCATATTCTGGCCTATAATAAATAAAGTA
>JAOWBC010000812.1:3447329-3467931 GCA_028566105.1 Hypoplectrus providencianus | reverse complement strand
ACACACACACACACACACACACACACACACACACACACACACACACACACCCCACCCTGCTACCGCCAAAGCGATGGTAGCAACGGCGGGGTGATTAAGGCACAGCTGCCCCAATCATTAAGGGAAAAACACCCCACGTGTGTAACGTCTGCCTCTCTCTCTCTTTCTCTCTCTCTCGGCCTCATTCACATTCTCTACCTCACTCGACCTGCTGTCACACTGATAACACCAGTGCTGTAATAAAGCAGCTGAGGCTCAGTTCAGATGATGGTAGGAAAAGATTGATAAACAAATTGACTTTTTTTAGTTGCTATAATTAGGACTGGCACTAACGATTGTTTTCATTATTGATTCACCTGTCAATTTTTTTTTCTCAAAATCCATTAAATGTTGGAAAATAGTGAATATTTCTATAAAGTCTGAAGCTAAAACTTCAGATTTTTTTGGACATTTTACGCTCTAAAAGGACCTGAACGATTACTCCATTATCCCAATAGCTGCTGATTGTGTCTGTCAATTGGAGAATTGATTAGCTGACTAATTGTTTTAGCTCTATAGCATGGCGTTGGCTGGATTGCTCATGCTGTTGTTGACAGTCTTCATGCATGTGTTTTTTTTTTTTGTTGAATATTACTTTAGCTTGTATCCCTCCCTCTATTCAAATTCAAGTTTACATCCAATTTCAGTCATCAAAACCTTTGATATTGACATTTCTGTCAACGTGATGTAAAAAGAAATACAGGAGGGTTGAACAATAAAGATAAACACAATGGTGAAACAGTCTCCAGCATGTATTGATCACATCCCTCATACATGTTTGGGCGGATGAGACCAATGGCGGTGCTGTGAGAGCTGGTGATGCTCTAAATATAGCCCCTCCCAACACCATAAACCCCTGCTCTTTTTCTCTCCCTCTCTCCCCTCCACATGCTTGCCTTTCACCCGTCCTCTATTCCCGCGTGTTTTCACTGATGCTATATTTAACCCATGGAAAGACGAACGCCGGCGAGGGAAAAATGGAATCACTGTACTGGAATCGCCGTCTGTTTTCTGCTGAACGCTGTAACAAGCGACGAAATACGTGTATGTCGGTCAGGGTGGTGTCTTTTTTTAGAGGTCGAGGAAGGAGACAGTGGTCAGTTTGTACCATGTGAGAGCCTGTTTTTTTTTTTACAGTGGAAACAAGGAAGAGTTGATCTCAGTCTCTTTTTAGTTTCCACCCAGCTGGTAACAACTTACATTTCCAGTGTCACATCCCAGCTTTAATTAGTCTCCCTGTGATCTCACCTTTTAAAACTCTTATGGTTTATTTAAGCATCTGCAAGAGGGAAAAAAAAACATTATGAAAAAGATTACACTGTCTACAAAAGGAAATGACCTCCACTTTTATCAGTTTAAAGCTGTGGCAGTTAATCAATCAGAACAGCAACAAAACGATTGTGATTTGCATACATTTGAAAAGCAAATGTGTCTCGTGCAGCACATCAGGCTTCTCTCCCATTCAGCAAGCAAGACACTGACCTGGACATGACCCGGCTTCTGTCTTAGCACATACACTCACAGAGAGAAAGTGTCCTGGGAATAACCAGGAGCACACTCACTGAAGGGTTTCCCCGCCGGTTTGGAAACGCCAGATCTGCCTCTCAGTTATCATCATCAAACTGAAACCGGAGTGTTTGTTTTGGCGTCTCTTATCGGAATCAAACTTCCCAGCAATTGTCGCTATTTTTTCCTGGAAAAGACAAAAAGGGAAATATGCACGGCTGCTGCACTCAAGGTCAACCAAAAATATGTGTGCATATGTGTGTCAGGCGGCTCCCTTATCTTTTTCCAATTGTGGAGATGGTCATGGCTCCTCTGCATGTCATCCTTCAGTCTGCTAAAAGCCCACACTAGACGCTATTATTCCGCTGACCACAGGCATGGGTGGATGATTGATGGATGGATGTGTAGAGGGAGGGAGCTGGAAAAGGGCAGCAGTCAAAGCAGACGAAAAGTTTAACCACTGGAAAATAAATGCCACCCTTTCTCATCTTTTTTTTTTGTCCTCCTTTTTGCCAATTGGCTCAATGTCACAGCCTCTTCTGCCTGGATGCCCCTGTAAGATAAAGGGGAGGGCAGGAAGAGGGTGAGATGTGTGAGTCGGGGGTGGGGGTTGCAGTTGCAGGCAGACAGGCAGAACAGAACCAGTCTAATGCTCAGTGAGGCTGAGACCCTATCCATTACACCTGCCCAAGGCATCTCCGTCAAAACACTCGACCCCTTTCTGGCTCTATCTGTGGCTCCAAGACATGACATATACCAGTCAGGAGTGCGTGTGTGAAGAGCATTTAGTGTTCAGTTTATCTGCGGAGCTCATTTCTTGAGGCCGGGTCATATTTTACACCCTCTGGGCTTCTTAGAAATCATGAATTATGTAATGTAATGTGTGCAGTATCTGTTAGATATATAGATCTCAGCCATGCAGCTCATTTTCACACGGGAAAGAGCTTACATCTGAGATAACAGTGCAAGTCAAGAGAGATTTAAGTCTCTTTTAGAAAGCTTTTCCTGCAACTCCAGGAAGGGACTTTTAACTTTTATTTTGCATGTAAAACCACATAGAACCACGTGTGTATGTGCGGTATTTGTTTTTAAATCGACTCTTATGTAACAGGGTGTTATCGGGACATATCTTAACCCACCGTATTAGCGTGGGCTTTGAGGTCTTGGCAGGAAACCACATTATTTCCTGTCAGCGTCAGCAGTGGAAATTAGCAAGGGCACCCTGATGAAGGAATGATTTCATGAATGGATGGCAGAGAGGCCATCAAATAACCCAGCAACTCTTGTTTTTGGGGGAGCTCTGGTCCTCTGATTGGCTGTGGAAGCTTCAAACTTCTAGCATGTTCTCTATGACAGTAAATATAATTCTCCTAAATTGACCACAAGTGCTTAATTGTAGACTAGCAGTTATTGCTAGAAAAGCCACTGGGATTATGTCATCCAAGAGAGGGCCAATGTGCTGTCAGTTAAAACTAGGAAAGACACTAGACAAAATTTTACACACATTTGAGGTCTAAGAAATGTAAATGAGGATTATTTTCTAACAAGACAGTCAAACAAGCATGAATTGCAATAACTGCAAAGGAATAATTGTGCTCGAATCAGAACATTCAGGCCACCACATATAAGCGCACAAAAACCTGACCAAATTTTAACCTCCTTGTGCAGATACTGTGGCTGCCAAAGGGTGGATAAATGTTTGTGGAATGACCAAGCCTAAAAGCAAGCTGGTGGCGGTGTAACAATCCCCACCAAAGGTTCCCAATAAAGGGGATCTAAAAGAATTACCACAAAACCAGGAGTGGTGCAAATCACTGACTAACAAAAGTTGAACAAACAAAACAACCCAGAGCAGACCAGACAACAGCTGAAAACAACACCTCTTGGACCAACCCTCAATGACCAGGTGGATCCAAGGGAACCCTTCTACCACTGAACCATTACCTACTTAAAACAAGATAGAGAAATGAATACTGAAAAACTGAGCAACTAGTCCCACCAGAAAACAAACAAAAGGCCTGAGCACCAGCTACAGGCTACTCCTGCTCCTCCTGCTGCTGCCAGGTGGAGGTGTGTGAGAGGGACAAGGTCGCCGCCCCTCTTTGTAACCTTCCCTCAATCAGCCTAACTGATTACACCTGAGGAAGAGCAAGACACTAAATGAATGAGAAACTCATGACACAAGGAGAGTTCATAAACGGATGGGGGCAAACACCACCTTTCTAAGTAAATGAACAATAGATAGAGAAAAATAACAGCTGCACACAAGAAATACAGGAGAATATCAAGATACATTTGTGTTTGACAGGCAGGAAGGACAGTTTCATTCCTTAAACCAACACATTGTAGTGTGTGGTCTCCATTAGCACCCGCTGGAAGATCACTAACACTGAAACCAAGAGACAAAAACATTATAAAACAGCAACAACAACAAAAACTAAATCAAACTTAAGCTGTTTTCAAAATGTGTGGATTCCCTGGATTTCTCTGTTTTATATCATTTTAGGTTTAATATCTTTAAAGATTGGACTTTGGATTAAAAAAACAAAAAACAATTTGAAGATGTAAAATGGGGTTCTGGAAATGTATAAGGGGTATGTTTTACAGTTTTAATAGATATTTAAAATAAAATCTGTAGCAGATTAATCAATATTGTTAATCTTCAGTTCTAGCTGTAAAAGTTGCTAAAAGACACTAAACTCTCACCTGCAGTCTTATTAAATTGGGCAGAACTGCAGTGGAGACAGCTGTTAACTAATATGTATAAAAACTCTTTTCTTCACTGAATTTAATAACTCTTCCTTCGACCACCTCAATAAGCTTCAGGTCCCCACATGACTGTCTTGGAATTTTATTTCTCTGCCTGACGCCCACGTCTGTTGTTCGCTGTGAAATGACCACAGCATGCTTAAACATACATGCGCTCCCTGTTGTTTTGAACACTGTCGGAGGGTGTGTGGCACACAATGTGTGTGTGTGTCCAGAAAGCACCACAAGATCCATAACTCACGATTGATTGGATTATATTGGCTTCAGCGTGGGGGCAGGGCACATGCTTTTACTGTTTACTGGTCTGCTGGCGGCTTGTGATGGAGGGTGGGGGGTGGAGGAGGGTGGAGGGGGGAGTGCAGCCGCAGCTCATGCACATGTTGCTGCATTATGTCACAGCGGTTTGCAGTGGGGATGTGTTTCACTACCAGTTGCAAACATGTCATCAGGACACACTGTAGACCTAAATGATGTTCACAATTCCCCCACCGCCGTTTACATTACATTATTTTTTAAAGAGGTTTCAAAAATATCAAAGTCCTATTTCATGTACTGCATAGATTTAACCCTCTGAAACCCAGGACCCTTCAGCAGATTTGGAAGTCATGTTTAGTTGTATACCATTGCCAAAATAACACCAGAAATCGCCATAATAAAGTATTGCTGGATTTTATTTATTATTTTTAGTCCTTGTTATGAATGCTTCCATCCTGAAAAAACATTTAAAACATTTAAGCTTAAAAAGGAGTCATAAAATGTGATATTTCCTAAAAATATATATTTCAAAATGTTTTGTTGTGTAAAATAAATGATCAGAGATATGATTTATGGCTTTTAACTGTGATGTACTGCACATAATACAATTTTTTGTGTTTATCTTACTTCTCTCAACACTACTTCTAAGAATGTCCTGAAACTGCTGGGGGTTCGGGTGGTTAATAAAAACATTAGGTCAAGCTTTTTCATCTCACTTAAAAGCTATTTTATTGTTTTGGAGCGTTGCCCTGCTTTTAGGCGATTAGTTAGATTTGCCTGGCCTAGATATTTTGATAAAGTACGTCACCATTGCAGATCTTGGTAGAAGATTTGCTTGTATTAATCCCTTCAACTTCTTAAGCATTCGTAATGTTTTGTTTCAAGCGTTTAAGATGGCAAAAACAGGGACTTTGATGTGTTTCATTTTGCCAAGAGAAATCTGGCAGTGTGAAGACAGCTGGGTGGTTTGGACTGACGTCACATTTCTAGTGATGTCAGTCTTGGGTCTCTGAGAATTTGTCTTGGTCATGTCTTGCATATGTTTCCCTCTATGTTATTGGTGTAAAAACAAGGTTTTGGTTTGTCCTGCTCAAGGTCTTCTGACACCAGCCATCACATGCTTATTTTTCAACTTCAGGATGATAATTTGCTCCTTCAGTAAATCATTCCCACTGGGGGCCTGGCCTCCCAAGTTAAGGAAAGTAAAAAAGCTGCGTGTTGATAATAGGGATCTGTGGATGGTTTAAGAGTTATTGGGGGCAAGCAGAGCAGATCAGGGAGTGATCACCTCCCCAACGGGTCTGTTGACAGTGCGCTGTGGGGCCCAGGGTTGCCATGTCTGGTCTGGAGTGTGGAGTGTGGCCTGTGAGACTTGGCTGACCTTTCTGACCAGACTGTGTGTGTAGCCTCCTGACCTAACACACAGTCTTGTGTCTGTATTATAGCTCAAGTTGAATGACATGTTTTGCACTAGACTTAACATTACAGTACCACTGCTGCTGAATGAAAGCTCACAACTACATGCTGCACCTGTGCAGTCACCAGTGGAGAGTGTTGGTTTTTGATGGCTGAATCTAAAGTGGATATTAAGCTCTGAGTGGCATATTTAGCATTTTGCCAAAAATACACTTGCAATCATAACCAGAATCTATAGAAAGAGGGATATTGTTGGATTTTCCCACTTATAGCAGTCTTTTAATCACTTTTGTGTCTAGAAATCAAATTGTAGCTTAAAATAGTAATATTTCATCAACATTACCTTATTCTTTAATTCTTGTGTAACATTTTCCCAAAATAAAACATTTGCACTAATCAGATTATGTTCAAAGCAAAAATTCACACTACATGACAACAATTCAGTACAATGTCCAGTTAACTGTGGGTTGTTTACACAGAGGAGAGAGGAGAGGACAAGACAGATGGTCAAAAAGTAGTGTTCATTTTGTAGAGCAGGTGGAGGTCCTTTTTTATTCTTCCATTGTTGGGTACTTGGAAAACTGCTGATCTAACACACAGTCATATTTAGCACACGACTGTGTCCAAAAATACTTCATATCATAGTGCTACTGCTGTTTAATGAAAGCTGGCAAGACATGTGGCTGCACCTGTGCAATTATCAGAGCAGAGTGTTGGCTTAGGACAGCCCTATCCATAGAGGATATTAAGCTCTCGTGGTCATTTGACATCCTGGGGATCCCTGTAAGTGTGAGGAAGAGTCCTCAGCTGTATTGACACTCAGTTCTAAGGGGTTATTAAAAATGTATGAATATCGTAAACCCCACCTCAGGCTACTCTTTGCCCCTAAGTGCTTGTGACGTTCCTTTTTGAAGTGAGCTATGAGCTTCTCGCTGATGAAGCTGCCTCACAGCTAATGTCACAATCACAACCATCTGGACATCACACAGCATCAAAGGGTGGAAGGGAACATAAACAACCCCAGACAACTATTTACTGGCATCCAGTAGTTTCCTGATTCTCTCTTCGTGCATTTCCGGCATATTTTCCTCCCTCAAAAGCGTGATTTCTCTGACATCCCACAGTGACAGGAAGTCTTTAACTTCACGATCATTTACTCAATAAAAGCTGACTTAAGTTTTGGCTTTGCAGTGGTGGGGGCTGCAGCACTTCTCTTGCCTTTTGTTGGGGGAGTCTTGCCCCTGCAAACTAGACAGAAGATTTTTTTTTGCAGAGTAATGAAATAAATAACTCAGACGGGATAGAGTCCCGCATTGCCGGCGAATTGCAGCATCAGTCAGGTGTGGAGTAGGAGGCAGAGAGCAGTCCTCCTCTGTAGATTTTAACAGGATCACACGGGCAACTTAAACCATCTTGAGGTGTTACAAGCCTTCTGGGTATTTTCACTTTATTGAGAGACTGCAGCAAGAGGTGCGCATTGATTCATCGACCTTTGCCTTTCCTTGGCTGTGTCCAGAGAGAGAAGAGGGGAAGCATTCTGTCCCTGTCTGCGTCCTGCATTGCGGCCCTGATGCTTGATGTATACGAGTGAGTCTTTGCTGCTCTGATTCTCAGCTCTGCCTCAGCCTGGTACGACTGCGGAGATGAGCACAGGGAGGCACAGCCAGCCGGGAAGAGACACCATCACAGAAAGAGAATTAAAAGGAGGGGAGGGTTACCAAAATGCAGAGGCAGATGACAGGAAAAAGTGCAGTCTGCTCCGTCGTCTTTTAGGTCTGTCTGCCGGATGGTGATGCATCTCCTGCACGGCGAATCTCAGGTGGACTTTTTTTCTCCGGGCTGCTGACAGCTCCCTCCTGCTGCATCCCTCTCTCAGGAAGGCTGTTTTTATGTACATCTAAGATAACTCCCTGTGTTTATGTGCAGCATGAATCATTAACATATTGCTAATGAAGCGCGGCTGGGGCGACGGCCACGGCGGATAGGATGCCTGCTGGGTTCACAGATGGGCACGGGGATGCCCCCTTCACCTTCTGCTGATGGTCCCCCTCCCCGTCTCCTTGCACCCTCCTCTCCGTCAAGGTGGCACCGAGGAGAGACGCTGCCAGCAGGACGCCACTGGGAACAGCAGGGGTTTGGTACACACAGCTGAGGGGCAGGTGTCTGGGCAGCTTGGATTTCGTCGGTGAAACGTAAAAAAAAATGGCTCATCTTAAAGTTCTCGACTGTATGATTAACAACAACTGGAGCCTGATCTGTGATCTGTACTGCGCCTGGAACAATCAGGTCAGTTTGAACTCTATGTTGTAAGCATTCGTTGGTCTAATCGGGCAAATTTCTTAAGATTTCTTAATTTATCTATTTTTGACATTTTCCATTCATAGTCTGGAGGATAAAATTACTAGATAACATACATCTGAACCACTGGGTTGCCACAATGCTCTAAGTGGCAACAATTGGGGCATCAAACCAGTAACCGTAGGTAGCCAGGCCCGACACCCCTTACAGAGGCAGTCATATTGGATTGCACTAAATATAGACTGGATCTTGCTACAGCTGGATGTGCAGCAGGTTTTTTTTTACCTGTAGATTTGGGTCGCCCTTCCCAACCCTTGTTAATGCCTTCCTCTCTGTTCCATGTTATCTCTGGACTTCTCCAGGAAAGGCATCCCTGACATCTCATGTATTAATAGCCAGAATTCATTCAGTAGCGCAGCCTGGAACTGGAGACTCTGGAGCGCTTGGCATGCTGACCTCTGAGTGTCCTGCTCTTGTAGACAGAGATCCTCGTGCAGCCTCAGGTGGCTTTTAGACTAAACTTAATTTGAGAGAAAATCAATCTTATCATGATATTTAACAAGTGATTCTTGGACTTGGAATCAAAATATCTTGCAACAAGTGTAACACTTAAGTTATTCCTCCTGTTTCCCGCAGTTTAGGAAATTACAACTTTTGGATGCAGTCTGAGATCAAAAGCTGACTGGTAAAAAATCCAGTGGAAGTTCACTTGTAATGGGACGGGATGTTAAGTGCCAGAGTGCAAAGGTCGAGGCCTGTCTATGTTCAGAGACTGACGTATCTGCCTGTGAATGACCATATGAATGTGGACGTTTTCTCGATCATACAGCGCTCTTTGTGGTGATATCTTGTATGTATCCGTTTGTCTCTATATGCACAGAAGTCAACTTGGCACCCTTGCTAACACTTCATACCCCATATACATGCCTTTTCCCTGGAAACACACAGACAGCCCATTGTTTCATGCATTTTTCCCCCTTTCCCCTTTTTCATTTGGCTATGGAATGCCTGATGTGAGGAGCAAAGAAGTCTTGCCGTGTCAAGCATTGCAGTGGAGCTGCTCCCTGGTATGCCCCTTCCCCTAATTTAATTTTAGCAGTGCTGAAAATTGTTTGCGTCCCAAAGCTGAACTGATAGGCCTCTGTTTCCAGAGAGCCTCTGCTGTCCGAGGCGCTGAAAACGGCCTTTGTGCGCCAGTAGCACAGCACAGAGGCCTCATGAAATATTTACAGGCTAACACCTGGTGTGAGACAGAGAGAGAGGAGCCAGGGAATCAACAACACTGCCACCAATAACGGCCAGGCCTCAGCTCTATTAATACGTTGGGCCGCCAGAACTATTTGGTTGGATATTGTTTGATCTTTGGTATTCTCATGAATAACAACATTCATTTAGGTCTCAGTGAAGCGAAGAATGAAAAATGCTCGCAAAACCATTTAGAGTGGAAATGATTAGTCAGCTAATGGGTTCATAGATTAACAGAAAAAACAATCTATGATCATATATCATTTCTGTCTCTTTTTAGGGAGTGATTATGAAACAAAACTTAACTTTCTTCACTTTAACTTCTGAAATCAAAAGCATCTGCTGCTTTCATTTGTCATGTATAATTGTAAATTGAATATGTCTTGGTTTTCGACTTCTGGTTGAACAAACCAAGGCAATTAATGACTGTGGCCATTCACAATTCATGATGGCCATTTTTAAATTTGGATTACACTGTAAAAGAAAAGATAAATATAGATCTTAGATGCGTAGATATTTTTTTTATTTTACTTTTATTGCTAGCAAACCCAAGATGCATCAGTTCAGTGTTCCCATTGAGGAGGATGTTCTTCTTAAACACTCACAGAGGGTATCAGGCCACCCCTGTTGTTGTTTGAGCTCTTGGAGTCTCCCACTTTGTTCCTGAGGATGGTTTTAACATGGCACTGGGGGTTTAAACAGGAGAGTCCATGTGTCAGAGGGTGCTCTGTCATGACCCTACCCTGTCAAAAACCTCAAAGAGCAACCAGGATTAATAATTCATAGATGAGGAAACCAATTATACAGGGCTTTGCTCGCATCTGGGTGGGGGGACCCCGGGGACCCTAATTGGCCCACCTGCTCTCAGTCTCTGAAGGGTTTGGCTGATGTGGCGGGCTGGATGTGAGGGTGGTGTGTGTGTCTTCTCTTTGTTTGGATGCCCCCAGCTCTGAGCCTTTCATGTGGGGGGATGGCTTCCTCAGTGGTGCATTGGTAGCCACCTCAGCTGACATCCCTGTGGTGATGGACCACACCCATCACAGCAGAAAGAGCTCCCCATGAGACCTGCAATGCTGTTTATGGACTGAAAGGCCAGGCAAGCAAGAAACCCACCAAATTTAAACAATTTAATGATGGGCATTTATGAAATTATTTGTATTTTATATTAAATGTCTTTTGAGGATTTCTGGTTGAGTAAACCAGGACACATGTAAATTTTACTTTGGATTGAACTGCACGTTTTGCTAACTTTTTTAATGGTTACTTTTTCTTCTGTTTTTGAAGATCATTTCCTTAAATATCGGCTGCAATGTCACAAGTTTTTTCTCAATCATTCAGCCAGAGTACAGACTGAATATAAGTGGACTGTTTGGGAAAATACAGTGCAAATAAGTCAATAATTAATATAATTGGTGCAGGCTTTTGTGAAAGTATACTGGCGTAGTACACTAGCATACACTAGACACACAGTAGAGTAGAAAGCCACCCCTGGGCTCTTTGTACTTGTAGTAAACCTTTCTGTGGAGTGATTTGAGCCTCTGATGTGCATCAGCCCACTCCCCTCTGGTCTCTCTCTCTCTCTCCCCGTGTCTGTCTGTCCCTTTCTCTCCTCTCTCCTTCCATCTCCATTTCTCCTTTGTGGAGAGGAATTCCAGGCTGTTGGCCTGCACAATTGCCCGACCATTAGCATATGAAAGCAGCCGAGGGGCAGCGAGTGAGGCGGGAAAAAGGGAGGGAAGGGGAGTCATAAAACTTCCAAATCAGTCCCAAGCAGAGAACTTTTAATCAGCCTCATGGTAACACATGTGCCTATGTGGCACATTTTTCCCCTAGGGAATCCTTTTGTACTGTAATGCAAAAAGAACAAAGTTAGTGTGCTCTTTCTGTATGTCCCTGTGGTTTTATTCATGGACTTCATTGCTCTGTGTTGATCTGTTCCGCCTGACAGTTGCAGCATGTCAGTGGTAACTGACAAGCTTATCTTTTCAACTCACTGACAACAACTCGAGATGTGATATTCTTGCCCCTTATACACTTCTCTCAGGCATAAAATCAATCAATCTCAAGGATTTGCTCCGCTCCCTGGAGATCTTAATGTGGTCTCCAATGAGGCTGCATGGCTTTGTTAGGTGGATGAATTTGAGAAAGCTGTGTGTGTTTGAAAATGACAAGTGTTTTTTGGTCACTTTCAGTTAATCATTATTATTGTGCTGAATCTATGCAGTTTTCATCGCATTGTAGCACTGATTCTGACATATTCTTCTGTTTTGATTTTTTTTTCCTCACTGTTTTATGCTCTCAAAACTGCTTGACCACATAAACATGGATAATCTCCACTATCCACCCTGCGATGCCTGTTCAGATTTATTCAAACTGGAGTGAGGAATTGTTTTCAAGTGTGAAGCCTCCCTCTAGAGGAAGAGATGCATTTTAAAATGAGAGCAGCTCATTGATGGGCTAACTGTAAAACGTGTTTTGGGTCAGTGAGTTAGGATGCACTGAGGCATTAAACTATGAAGTCATACCTCCCACTGAGACGGGTTAATGTTTACATGCAGAGTGCAGTGTTAAGTTGTACAACATGGAAACCTGAACCTCTGACTTGCAACTTGAAGCATTTTGTTACAAGCAGCAATCAGCTGTTAGTGGAGGCATAAAGTTGATTAGGTTGGTTTTGACCACTGAATGGTTGCAAACAACTGAAGGTATGAGAGTGTGAAACCAAGAGAGCTTAGATAAACATGTTAATCCATAGAAAAACTAAGAACCCCAAGAGGTTTCAGCAGTTTCTGCTCTGTGTAAATATTTTGCAGTTCAGTTAAAGTTTCAAAGATTTTTCAGTCATTTTACATAAGTAACACTGTTTAAAGCTGTATGAATTTCTTTATTAATGAAAGTGTTTATCACGCATGATGCATTCAGGGGCTGTCAGAAATAATAAAAACAATATATGGTACATTCTATTCTATTCTTCTATAGTATTTTGCTGTGATAAATTGTGTAGTTTCAGTAAGAGAAACTGTGCCTTTCAAACCTTCTGGTAAGTTTTAAGGGCTTGAGGGTTTAGATTTCCAAATTTGGAGCAGAAAAAGATATAATAACAGATATGATAAATTATTGAAATTGCCTGAATGCCAAAGACTGTGCTGAACATATTTGATGAATCAGCATGTATTTTTACTCCACTTCAAATATAGGTCACATTTGATACTCCAGCACCGAGATTTAGATTAAGCTATCCCTCCTGTGGCTACTATTGCTGTGTCATTGTCCCTGCATACAGCTACATAATATCGACTGTCTTCACTCTACTCTCGGGACATGATCGTAAATTTGAGCTGCGGTGAATCCTCAGCAGTTTGGCTGAGTTTGTAGTGAAAAGCAGCGTGAACAGAATGCTGATTCACCTCATACTGTCACAGTAACCCCTCTCTCCCCCTCCCCACGCCGGCACACAGACACATAATCCCCACGACATATGTGCACCGAGCTGCAGTAAACATACAGCGATGCTCTTTGTCAAGGTTTGTCTGCGTGTGGCAGAATTGCACAACAAGGTGAATTTAAGTGTCTCTAGACATTTCGTTCAGCTAAACAGAACAAAAAAAAAACACCTTGTCCTTGGAGTGTAACCTTGGTGCAACGATTTGAACATAAAGACTCCTTTCTTCTGTAATATTTCAAGTACTCTGTTCTTCTCAGCCGGAGGAAAGAAAGGGAGAGAGAGACGACAGTGGAGGATGTGAATAAGAAGTAGCTGGATGCTGCTGCCTCTCCTTGGCTCGGATGATGAAAAAACTGGCTCGGAAGAGATGCAGCTCTCTTTGGCGCAATGCAGACAGGGCGGGGGAGGAGCCTCGCCAGTGGGTGGAGCCGTGTGTGCGTGCATGAATGTGTGAGTGCAGGAGTGTGTTTGTTAGGAGGTGTTGTTTTGTTTTCATCTATAAGTGATTACACATTTATACCCCTCCCCCCCCTCTGAGGCGCTCTCGAGGTGAGGTTGTAAATATCACCGCCATGGTGGAAGAGGGAAGGGTTGCTTTGTTTTTTTTTTGTTTTTTTGCATGTGTGTGTTTTGAATGCAACGCTGTAGTGCACAGTACACGTAAACTCGATCAGCCTACTAAGAGCAGTTACGTCATGCAGGACAGTCAGAGGGTGGAGCAGGGGGAATGAATAATCCCTCTGCAGAGCCCTGACAGAGAATCCATAGATCACTGGTGTGTGTCGGTCACCCTCTCTATACTCTAACCCTCTCCCGAGCCATCACATTAAAACACTTGTCCCTCGCAATCTCATTTAGCTCACGTGTATGGATCAATAACTTTCAGAGAATAGTTTAGTTGCAGCAAGGTTTGAAAAAACTCCATCACCATCATGTCCTTCTCCTGTGCTTCCAGCTATTCTGTAAAATGGTGAGCCTGGCATATTTTCCTGTTTTCCTCACACAGCCTGAAGGCATCCCTGTAAAAGAGGCGTTAATTGGCTGCCCGCTCAGTGCCAGAGCATGTGATTGGCCTGGCTTCACAACGATCCAGACAGTGATAATAATGCCCTCTGTCCCGTGTCAGTCAGTGTGCAGACCACGCGTCGCTTTTGTTCTGACGGGACGGCGCATTAGCATTCAGAGCACCTCCGCACCTATGGTCCTCTGACTGAGATAGGCTGAGCCCAGATTTACTAATCAACGCTGATGAATTGCAAGCAGAGCCAATCTGACAGTGTGACATGAGAGGTCACCAGAGGAAAATGGTGCCAAATTTGCTATATTTGCAAAACTGAACACCCCTCCGCCCGCCCGGGGAAAGCTATTTGGCTGCCATTGTCTGTCTTTATAACACAAATGACATCCATCTGTTTCTCCCTCGCTGTTTTCCTTTGGCTTTTTTATTTTTTAAAGGGGGCCTGTGCGTGCATGCCAGAGAGTGGCTCACTCAGTTGTGTTTACTGTGGTGATGGAGAATGCAGTGGACACTCCCTCTCCTCTCGGTTAAATGGGACCTCAAGGATGATTAGAAAAGGCAGACAAAAGAAAGAGGGAAGGTGAAAGCGACATGAGATTAAAGATTGAGATCTTGAGGGTTTTAAGTGCAAAGCCGCAGTGAGAAGGGGCGACAAAAAAGGACAGGAGATGGAGGGAAAGAAGAAGAGATGAGGAGTACGAGGTTTTTATTGTTTCCAGCTGGGCCTGGGTGTGGTCATCATGGCCTGGAGACCTGCTGTGTTCAGCTCTGCTCCGAGTCCTCCTTCACAGTCTCTGACCCATCTGCCAAATGTCTTCTCTGTATGGTGGTTTGTGTCTGCATATGGTCCTGCATGTGTTCAAGTTAATGGCAATTTAATTGTGTTGTTGGGTGATATTATTATTTCGTGCTGGAATATTTACATTTCGGGGATTTCTGTGCAAATTGGAACAGGTTGAGGCAGTTTCATGCTGCAGGACACACATCAGCTGCTGCAGGAATCAATTTGTTGCCGTTTTCCATTGCAGGATGATCTATTGAAATAGTATGAAACCCAGCAAGTGGAATATGTGCCTCCAGGCCGTAAATCTAATTGGAAGGCTGCTCATTTTTTTATTGTTTGCTGTGACTACCATCGGTTTTTGACATGTTTTATCCTCTGTTGAGGGTCAGCTGAGGTAGTGACAGGGGTGTAACTCTGTCAGCACTTCCTGTCCAGGCTGGCATGTATCCACGTTGTCAGCAGTGTCGTCTCTTTCTACGACTGGTAGACAAACTGTTCATGCATTTTTTTTTGTCACGTTGCGCATGAGAGAGTTGCATTACAGGACAATAAAGCCTCTTTTTTTATGTTTAAGTTTCCCCGAAAAGCAACAAATGCTTGGAAATTAATCAGTACTTGAAACTTAATTTGTATGGAGACATTATTGTGTTGCGCCACAGATTAAATATGATTCAACACAGTGTTCAAATGAGATGGAAAAAGCAACAAATATGTCCTGAACAGCCAAACATCCAAACATCCAGCCAGTTACGGGAAGGAAACAGGCTGCCAGATGGACTTTGAAAAGGCTCCATTAGTGAAAACGCCAGTTAACATGTATTGAATTGGTTTATATTAGCCAAAGTAAATTACGAAGCATGGATTTAATTACATAACATGATGCTGCACTTTAAACAGTTACTTTTGTGAGCAGATTGATGGATAGAGTGTGACAGGGTGAGGTGGGGTGGTCAGCTTTCTTACTCCTGGCAGGGTTTAGTTTTGGCATGTATGAAAGATAATGAAAGTGTCGCTGACAGAAACGTAGCCACAGTTCGTAGAAAAAAAAGCCGCTTTAAAACCAAAGTATTCGGCTTTCACCGCACAATCCTCCTCTGGCAGTCTTTTGGTGCAGTCCTCAGCCCGTGTGGTTTTTCCTCTTCTCTCATCGCTTCATTATTCAATTAAGCCGTAAAACACATGTTAAGCTTAACATTAACCGCACGCGGGATCCCCTAGTGGGACGAGAGCAGTAAAGATCAACCGTGGTGCTCATGTATCATGCTCCATCAGCAGTGATGAGACTCTCAGCCTGGTTTTCATTTAGTCAAAGGTGATGCTGCACGACAGGCACACCTAGTAAATACCTTCTGGTTTGGATGGTGAGACAGCAGAGACTCCAGGTTGCCAGGTCTGGGGTGAATGAGGCGCAGATGGGTGAGTAGAAGAGCCAGGAAGAGACATTTTAGCCTAAGTGGAGGAGACGTTGGGTTTCTACTTGTTGTGATTACTCTCGGAGCCACAAGTTTAAACACTAAATTTCTTTTAGCATTTGTGTGTGTGTTTGTGTAGAGGCTAATGGGGTCAAGAAACAGTAGGGTATAATTCAGGTGCAGAGATGCTCCAACCCAGCCACCCCGTCAGTCCCAGTGGGGGCATCCATCAACCGAGCTCCAGGGTTTTTTTCTTCTCAGATTTGATTGATTGCTAATCACTGGCACTAATGGACATGTGGCTGCACACACACACACACACTCACACGTGATAATACAATACACACACATGGGTGCATGCAAGCACATCAGGGTGCAGGGTATCACATTCACATTGTAGAAATTCACACTCCTCTCAGACACACTTATTCTGGGCCTTTCCACAGTCTCCACATTCCACTGGCCGTATCTCACCGAAGGCCCCAACTGCTTTTAATCAGTTGGGTCACGAGGCGCTCCAGATGGGCCTCAGCATTGGGTGGGACTGCAGCGGACGTGGTGGAGGAGTGGAGGGGGCTTGAGCTCGTAATAGTCAACATATTTGTGCCCCCTCTCCTCAATCCTCAGCATCCCCTCCCCTCCCCTCCTGTATTGCGTCACCCTCCTCAGAGACCCGTGCTGGACAGCTTGAGCTACACTGCTGTATTCAGCGCGTGCATTTCTAAGGCTCTCACTTTTCAAGCGTTTTTACTAGCTAACATTTTCCATCGTCAGACTTGCATGCTCCGAGTGTTTTGAAAAGAGCACTGTGTGCTTTTGGAGAGCACCATCGCAGGATGTGTTTTTACAGTCTTGAGAAAAGATTTCGGTGTACATTGCTGTTTTTTTCTTCCTCTCAGATGTCTGCAATGTTGAGTTCACTGAGTACAAAGTGTCTTGATCCTTTACATGCAGCCCTTAAATCAAAAAATGTGCAGAATGTGCATGAAATCTATTATCCCAGTGTGTATCAGTCTAATCAGGTTAGGAGTAAGACCCAATGAATGTACTAGCATCACTTTTAGTCAGCATCCCACATGTCCTGGCGAGGTAAGATTGGGAAACAGGAGGAAGTTAGGGAAGAGGAGGGAGATAGTACATGAAGTCCAGCATGCAGAATGAAAAAGATCAGCAGTCCAAAAGCAAGATCATGATGGCAGGAATTCTGTTGGCAGGTGTTAAATTCACTTTCTGTCTTTAATAGTAGCCAAAACAACACACAGCATGCACACGCAGTAATTTTATCGCACCAGTTGTTTAACTGCCACAAAAGCTGGTCTTTGTCAGGATGTCATTATACAATCTCATGCTTTGATTCGCTTCATGTTAAGTCTTGCTTTGACAGTGTTTATGGTCGTTACCTGGATACCATACTACTAATCTCCCCTTTCCTCTCTGCCCTCGTCACCTCTCCCACTTACTGCCGAGGTCTCACGTTACAGAGGCTGACGTCGCCTCGTTCCCAGCTCATGCCTGTGTGGTTAATACTCACAGGGCGCACGCCCTGGGTGAAGGTCACAACACATCCGCACTACAGGAAATGTCTGGGATCGTCTCACATATTCTGAGCGGAATGGGATCTAACGTCGCACTGAGTTGTTTCTCAAAGTTCATCCCCAGCAGAGAGGTTCCTGTCCCCATACTGAGAATGTGGTATTCGTGCCAAAATGTGAGAAGGCTAGCTGCCCCGTGATGCTCAAATTGGCAGGCAGAGTAAGACGAGAGAAAGAAGTGGATACAAGAACAAGGGAGGGACTTTCCAGTTTTATGGAAAAGGGGCAAGCTACGGTCAGATCTTTGGACAGTCCTGCTAAGAAAAATAACAACATATGTCGTCTCAGCAAGTGCCCTGAAAAGACAAGTTTACATTAAAATAACAACGCCTTCTAGAAGATTGTTATGGGATCATAACTGGGAATCAAGCAACTGTATTATAGAATAACAAGGTTTGCATGGTGAGGAGAACAGGTGTCAGGATTCATCCACAGAATGCCAGACTTTCACACAGGATGCCAATGTTTGTGTCTAGTTTCATCGCTAGTGAACATTGTCTTTAACCTTGAGCATGATAAACAGCTTCCACCTTACTATAACATATTGTTATTATTGTATCAGTTGAAGTCATTTCTACTCAAATGTTGTCACATCATACATTTTAAGTATGATTTCCTCTGGTCCTGATACCCTTAAAGTGATAAAGTTCTTCATATGAATAGATGCATTCTTTTGCATGAAACAAACATCACTGTATGTTTTTTTTCAGATGCCACAGGCATGTCTGATACTTTTGAACGTCTTGAGCAGATCACATGTTGCATTAAATTGAAGAACGCGTTAGGTGATTGACTGCAAGCAAAAAACATACAAAATTCTCTTTTTTTCTTGATCTGAGTACAGGAGGTCTCTTTTAAGGGCATAGACAAACTACTTGTTTCATTGTTGAATCTCGAGGATTTGTTGTTGTTTTTGCCTTTCAGCTGCAAAAGTACCAACATCAAGGTTCTACAGCCAGTTTACTGCAGTGACGGCCCCATGCAGCTGAGCATAGATACAGAGTGACCTCTGCCACTATTCCTGACTCAATGGTGGAACATTCCTGTCAATGGGATTGACTGAGTGAGGTTTGCTCAGTTTAGCAGCTGATCTCTGTGCTCCTAAAAGGATTAGAGTCGTTGCATCTATAGGGTAGACACTGGGCATCCATTGACGGTTGCTACTGTAGCTTAAAGCTGTCTGTGACTGCACGGCTGCCAAGCTGTCCTGCACTCTCGTCCACATACTTGATTTGTCCTTGCCAATTTAGACTGGCAAGATGCTAAACTAGTGAGCTCTAGATTTAGCTAACCCCCTGCTGTTGTCTCCCTACACTTTCTCCTCCCTAGCCCTCTAATCACGACTTGTTGACCTGTCAACAGTCTCCAGCCCTGGCAGGTAGATGGACACTTAGTATATGAAAAACTTGTTGCATTGCTCCTGCTCTTTTTCTTCTCTGCTATCACTCCTTGGCTTTGGAGTAAAACAGGTTAAAGACAGGAAGCTCTCACTGTGATGTAATACCTCTTATTATGGGAGGATACATTTATCGCTAATTTTGATGTTCAGAAAGATCTACAAAATAGTTGGGAGCCAGACATAACATAATAAAACATATTTTTGGTTAGGTCTGTTTTATGATATCGTTTTTTTGCTAAGTTGCCCAAGTAGTCGTGGAAATTCTGCAGGTTTCTGAGACCCTTTAACACATGCACTGCAACCCTGAAATGATTTAGAAAAATCCTAAGGAGCTATATGTGAAATCACAAATTTCTGTTTCCAATTACAGAGTACAGAGGCTGCTGTGATGCCGGAATAAAACAGGCAACAAATGGTGAAGAAGGTTCATTTACACAAAAGCACCAAAGTAAATGTTTCAGAGAGATTACAAGATGTGGGGTTTTCTGTCCATCCCCAAAATCTTCAGCCAAATACAAGTAACAACAAGAGGCTCAGTTGTTTACGATTAAATAGGAGCTACTAGTAGTGCTCCACAGGATCCGATTGGTTAGAGCTTCCAGCTGTCCATCTCAAATTTATGTGTCCTGGTGCTGTAGACTCACAGACGTCTGCCCACCTGGTTGGGACCACTGACATGAAGAGGCAGTGTCTTCATCTGGTCAAGGTCTTCTGTTATTCACATTTAACTCTTCACCTCTGGTCCTAACCTAGAAGCCCATAAAATGTTTCTTGCTTTCGAAAGCCTAGCATGTGAGTGTATGTGCACATGGATGTCAGTGTTTACCACCACTGTTTTCTTCTGGACGTTTACACTGGTTGGAGCCCACTCTATCCCCAGTAAATACCATCCATTCTCCTGCCAATAGATTAGAAGAAGATTTAATGCTTAATCTTTAACTCTAGCTCAGTGCGACCACCATCCTTGATTTTTTTCTTGTACATCACACAGACACACACATACTCTCACCCCTACCCACACCCACATTAGCAAGTGGCAGCCAGTGGCCTTTGCCAGTGAAGACATCACAAGTCTACCAAGAAAGACATTTCAATAGATTCATTCATATTAAAAACACAACCAGTCATATACATACATATCAGCCAGTAGGGCATCCACACATAGATGGGCTGTTGATATGGTCTTGTGGCTTCAGGCCAGTCACAGTCCCAAACTGGTAGTGAGGCAAGCCCAGTAATTTTGTTTGCTGGTGAGGCCATCTGGTCCTCAATCTGGACTTGCAGTAGCACCAGCAGCCCTTTTCTCTCTGCCTCTAACAGTTAGACATAAGCTCACATCCCCACGCAAAGAATTACTGCTGAGTCACATGTTTGTGTTTAACTAAACATTCTGAGCGTTTTTTAGTTTAAGAGACAGTTATAAG
>JAOWBC010000812.1:3377435-3388386 GCA_028566105.1 Hypoplectrus providencianus | reverse complement strand
TTTCTTCTAGCAGAAAAAATGTAATTTGTGGATGAAGTGAATTCCGCATATTTGTGTCAGGAATATAAAGCAGTTTAAATTCAATTTGAAATACTTTATTCATCCCGTAAGGGAATATTTTAGTCAAGTTAGTTTGCTACCGGAATAAAACCAAATTTTCTTCTCTTGATTTCCTCAAGAAGTTTTACAGACAATCTAAGATACAATTCAGTGCAGCACAGTGGAGCATAAGTAAGCAGAGTAGGTGTGAAAAGCAGCTTTTATGGTTGCAAATCTCCAAACTTCCTTGTGCATCTGTTCCTAACCGTGTTGCTTGTGCTCCTTTCAGACCGTGTCCCACGAGGACAGTGCGGTGGAGTCCCAGCCCGTCCCCAACATCGACCACCTGCTCACCAACATCGGCCGCACGGGCACGTCGCAGGGTGAAGTATCAGGTAACACGCTGCCTCTGGCAGAACAACTCCTTGGTGGGTTTTTATCTTTCTCTTCCCTTTCTCTGCTGAGCGCTGTGGTCGGAGGCGGACCGCTGTGAATAACCTGATAATAATGCTGCTTCTCCCCTGTAGGCCAAGCTTCCCCTTTTGCTTCTCTGGCTGTTGCCACTAGATAGAAATGTCTATGGCTAACCAAGAGTCCAAATGCCTGTGTTGATTTCAGTGGGCAATTTATTTGCATCACACAAAGGATGTGATAAATTGTCGCGCTTCTTCATTTGCTTTAAGAGATTTACCCCCCTCCTGTTAGATTCAGATGTCCTTTTCCTTGTTTTGCCCTTGTTTTAGTCCAACTCCACACCTGGGCTGTGTCCCCTCCCCCCTTTATCCTGCCTACTGTTGCATTAATAAGGCATGTTCTTTCCCACGTCAGAAATAGATGTTTTTACAGTGAAAGGCGACCTCTGATTCCTCTGTCTCTAGTGAGGCTCTGTCGGGTGTCCTAGAGGCTTTCCCAGCATTCACACATACTGATCTTGACACAGGCCAAGTGGGAGGAGTCTATCACACCATGATGACACTGATGGACTCTATAATGTCCGTGATGGACAGCTGGAACTGTAGGAAGAAGGAGGATTGTTGCCCCCAGTGTAGCTGCCTAGTCTGCAGGAACCCGCAGCTCTATTAAGTGCCAAAGAGAGAAAAATAAAAAAGAAAAGCACTAAAGAAAGAAACGGTGATGAAAAGAGGGGAAGCGAAGCAGCTACACGGTACTGTGCGCTGTCCGCTGTTGTGGGGTTTTCTGTCAGAGTATACCTATCACAGGCCGGTGCTACTGTCTGAAAGGCTCTCCGCTGTCTCTCCTCACTGTCTCGCAAGCTTGCCAACAGGAGAGATAGCATGGTATGGTTTCTACGTCACCAGTCAGTGTGCACTTGCATATCGTGCCATCATCTGTATTGTAAGGGGTGTGTATAGGGGGGCTTGGCTATGTCACACAAACAAACAAAGACAAATTTTAGATACAAGGATGAAATATGTGATTTCAGAGCAGGTGAGGACTGATTATAGGTTTTCCTCGCTGACACTCTCTCTCTCATGTAGTGTCCCCTCTCTTCATATAGCTAGCCCCTCTGTGACCCCCCTGTCACTTCTCTGTTGTTCTTTTGGTTTCTTCCATAGCCGTCTCCGTCATCACCGTGTGTCACTGTTGTCATCGCAGCTCATGTCACCTCACATTGTTTTGTCCAGTCAGATAGATATAAACATCTTTGCGGTTTCAAGACGCTTTAAGGGCTCATGTCTGCATACCTGGACATCTCTCACCATCCGTGTGTTGCATGGCGCATTATCTGCTGTTCATGTTCATGTTGTGTTTGTTGCTGCAGTTGCACTCAGTATCACTCAGAGGAAAGATCAGAACTGTCTTTGCTCGGCTTGGACTCGATGTTCGGGTGTGTCGGGGAAGAAAGTCACATGCCATGTCAGTGTGGACCTGAGTGTAACGTAGAGCTCATCTGTCCCGTGTGAAGCATGGCCTGTCGTCTGCTCACCTGTCTGGTTCTGTGTTTCACTTCACACAGTCAACATTGTTCTATTCTCCTTTTTTTTTCTCCCCGATTCATTTTCCCATGTTGCACCTCATCATTTGTGTGTTCATTTTTGATGTAAAAAATCATCTAACATCTCTCTCTTCTCTCCCTTTTGCCCACAGATTCACCGACTAGTGACTCAGCTAAATCAAAGGTGAGTGTGTGTGCGTAGTGTAGGGTGACAGGAGGTAGGTGAGGGGCAGGACAGATCATTGTCCAGGGGAGTTATCACAACATTCACTTCCAGGGAAAGCTGGGATTTTTTTTAAAGCGGGGTTGTATGAGCATGCCCCCACTTTGGAGACACAGGAAGGAGTACTGACACAGGAGCTGAGCAATGCACAACAGCTGCAAAATGTATTTATGCTACAGAAAAAGCTGAATTGTATGTTATATTTTCACCACTTTATCTTGCCAACACAACCTGTTATTTCAGCTCTTTTCAAAGCCACCAGACTCCTTTAACAAAAGTAGTAATTTTACCTCACAGAACAGCAGTTTCCAGTCTACCGTTGCCTCAATCGGTTCAATTGTTTTTGTTCTTTTGTGACTTTGTTGTACTAGAACAAACCCTTTTAAACACCAGTGTAACACAATAACACACTGAAACCAACCAATAGAGGCAGCAGTAGACCAGCATTTCTTGACGACCACCAGCAGTACATTGCTTAGCTTCTGTGCCAGTACTCCTGTCTGCTATTTCAAACTGGGGGAGTACCTCATGCAACCCCAGTCTAAATATCCCAATGAGAAGGGGGGTGCCACCCAAATCACAAAAGTAAATAATTAAATAAAAGCTCAGTTACCTCTTGAAGTATTGCTATGTTAGTCGCCACCGAGGCCTTTTGGTTGCATGTGCCCATCTCATATAGATATCCCACTTTACAACATAATAAAATGGAACTAGAATTAATTTGTGGCAGTTATATTGGCATCCCCTTGGCTGTATTTATTTAAACAAAACCACAGCAAATCCTGTTTACTTTGGATATATTTCACTGTTCTTGTGGACCTTCAGTCCACAGTGCATCCAACCTTGTAGCTTGTGCTGTTGTCCTTTATGAAATGAAAAAGAAAGATCAGTGTGATTAGGAAAAGCAGGCGCCTTCCCTCGCTGCACTGCTCCTCTGTGGCTGCTTTCCTTCAGCTTGTGAGCCAGTCATGCCAGAGCCCCGGCTCGTGCAGGGATGCTTCAGTTCATGCTGCGCTGCTGCTTCTCCTGCTTCTGCATGACAACAATACTGTGCTCCCTGTTACTGACGCCTGTTAATGTTCCTCTCTCTGTCCACTTCTCTGGTTTGTGGTGCTTCACGGGAGCAGGTGGAGTACAGGTTTAGGGGGGGCAGGGGTGAAGGGTTTTTGTTCTCTTTGATGTGCTCCCTTCTTGTGTTTCTCTGAATCAGAAATGCTCATTTGGGTTTCCTCCCTTGCTCTCTGCAGGGTTCCTGGGGCTCAGGGAAGGACCAGTGCAGCCGAGAGCTCCTGGTCTCCTCCATCTTTGCTGCAGCCAGTCGCAAAAGAAAGAAGTCAAAGGAGAAGCCGCAGCCTAGCAGCTCAGACGATGATCTGGACGCTGTCTTTCCCAAGAAGGAGATCCCTGGACAGAAGCCGAACCACCACGGCCTCCAGACCGAGGTGCAGAGCGATACTCGCCCCAGCCCCAACACGAAACCCATCGCTAAGCAGCCGGCGCGAGCAGAGGAGCGGAAGGAAAACGGCAGAAGTGTTGAGCTCACACCTAAAGCCAAGAGAGAGCACAGGAACTCCTTATTCCTGAAGGACAAGACTCCGCCCAGACACCCCTCACCTTCCCCCTCCCCAACCCCAATTATCTCCAGCTACCAAACTGCTCCTCAGCCGAAATCCTCCTTGTCAGATCCTCCATCCCAGCTCGATGAGAACACCTCTGACCTCGGGACCATGAGCTCTGGAGCGTCAGTTCCTCGGTCAAGACCGAAAAAGTGGAGCGGAGCATCTGCTGATGTTCCTGCAGGACTAATTGCAGGTCCAGGAGCATCCGCCGGAGCAGAGGTGAGCTCCATCACCTCAGACTACTCCACCACTTCTTCCATCACTTTCCTGACCGGAGCGGAGTCCAGCGCGCTCAGTCCGGAGCTGCAGGGCGGGGAGGAGGCAGACGACGAACGCAGTGAGCTCATAAGCGAGGGGCGACCCATGGAGACGGACAGTGAAAGCGACTTCCCAGTTTTCGCCCCCGGAGGTGGCAGCAGCCAGTCTACACCCTGCCCAGAGCAGAGTCTGGACAAGACTGAACCACGAGGAGGTGGAGCAGCCGAGGGCAGCACGCCAAAAATGGAAGCGCGGCGCCTTTTCCCGTCACACCGGATGATCGAGTGCGACACCCTCTCCAGAAGGTGGTCGCTCAGACAGAAAACAGACAGTGAGTCATCGGTGGAGGGTGTTGCTGGGAGCGGGGAGCGCGGCGAGGGCAGAGCGGAGTCTTCCACACGGCTCTCTCGGGTCCTGGAGGTGATGAAGAAAGGGCGGTCCACAAGTAGCCTCAGCTCGTCCTCACGCAGTGAGTCGGAGCGGGCCGAACCAGCCTGGCATCTTAAGATCACAGAGCGGCTCAAGTTCAGGTTACGCACATCAGCTGACGACATGTTCACCCAGAAGAACCGAGCTGCAGACGCTCGCGGGAAGAAGAAGAACATCCGCCGCAGGCACACCATGGGCGGGCAGAGGGACTTTGCAGAGCTGGCGGTCATCAACGACTGGAGGGAGCAGGGCGGAGTGGACCAGACGGCCGAGCTCTCGGCTCTGGACCGCCTCAAGCCCAGATGTTCCTCTCAGGACTTCTCCATCCGGGACTGGATCACCAGGGAGCGATGCAGAGGCTCCGATTCAAGCGTCGAGGTTGCACCCAAAGCCGTTCCCGAGGACGATCGCCCAGAAGCTCAGGACGCAGCTCCTGAAAGACCTCCTGCTTCCGCGTCCCCGGGCACGCAGCCGCTGGCGGGGGAGCATGTGAACGGCAGCGGGCTGCAGGGCAAAAACAAAGGCAGCCTCGGGGCGGACGCTCACCCGCACAAACTGTCTGGAGCACAAGTTGTCCGCTCACGGTTCTACCAGTATCTGTGAAACAGCAAGAGTGGTCCTGTGTGAAAAACTGATTGAATGCGTAAATGTACGAATGTGGGTATTTTAGCTAAGGTTACTGCACAATATTTTTTCTACAAAGTATACTTTATGTATCTACTGTACATACTGTGTATAGGCTTATGTGATTGTTACTGAAATAATGCTGAAGAGATGTTTATGTGTGTAATTCCACTGACTCGTTGGCCATACTGGAACAGACGTGGACAAAACTTGGACTTCCTTCTGCACGATCGCACCCTACAAACACAAGAATGTGACTTGATATGTGGTGTTAAAGGGACAGAAATGGACTCTGTGGATTGTTAAGCAGCACTAATGAAAAGTAACTGGGTCAGCCGAATGCAGGAGGAGGCTTTTTTTTCTTCTAAGGAATCATGGTTCAGTTCTTCCTATTATAAGCGGTATGAAGAATGTATTACTCTCTTTGGACTAACACTAGTTGCTTGTGGCAATATTGTCATTTTCAAAACAATATGTCTGTTTTTTTGCCTGTACTTGAAGTATGTGGATGTAACTGAGGGCTGCTTTCTGAGCTGGGTACTGTGGGGAAGTTTGTTTTTTTTCACAGTACAAGTCACAACAGCCAGATATTAGCTTGAAGGACTGGAAGATTATTATAGTTTTATCAAATAAAGACTGAAAAAAAAAACAGTAATGAAATGCTGATACTATAGTATGTAATGCTTGGTACAGTAGATTATTTCCAAACTTTGTCCAGTTATAGTCCAAAAAGTAAGTTTTTACACATTATTTTTATCTCGAAAAGACAAAGTGCCTCTTGTTTTTCCTTTTTTAAAACTGTTTTTACCGACAGTTTACAAGACAAAACATTTTTAGGAGACAGTAATCTCACAGGCATTCCAGAGATGTTTTTTGTTGTGGGGTCTTTCCTGTTTTTTAGTTTTTAACTCACACCAACATCTGATTATTACATTGTATGTCAGTGTCTGTGTTTCATTTATAGTTTTACTTCATTTCTTCCCTCTGTATTTTTTAAAGTGCAGTAAAATGCATGGGCGCTTCAAACCTGGGAGAAAAAAAATGAGTTATCTTTGAAACTGCATGAGACAATGTTTTCTGAACAGTGAACATCTCGCCTGTGTACAGCAAAACATGGGTGTGCAATGCCCTCCCTCAACAAACACTGGAAATAAATAATCTTTATTAGATTCTTGTGTCTTTTTGTTTTCATTCCACCCACATGTATAGATGTGAATGCCGATGTTACACCTCTACACTACTTAAAAAGTCAGAAGTTTGAGTGAAAGTCGCAGAAAATGGGAAAAAAAAGTTTTTTATTACAGTATGGTATGAGCTGTAGGGTAAAGGTATAGATTTGACATGTTTGTAATACAAGTTTGATGGCATATTTAGTACAACATTTATTAATATTTAGTTACATCAAAGAAAATTTACTTCAAGTTTCTACTGGAAAAGTACAACAGGATTTTATTTTTGCTTTGGCACCTTTTAGTGCTAACACCAAGAATAACACATTGAAACATACTTATAACTTATAATAATGATGAACATTGTTTTACATACTTTGTGTTAATAAAAGTGCTTTACAGGGGAAAACTAAACAATGAAATACAGAGAATTACATTTCCAAGATAAAATAATAGAAAGCATTTTTTTTTAAACCATACAACGAAACGTAGTTGACCTGTAAAATAAGTTTTATACTATTAACAAACTGTCCACTCTTTGATTTTTTAAGAATAATATATAACCAAGCAGTATGTTTGAGAAGAAAAAAACAACTAAATACATTAAAAAAAACAATGCTTGGTGAAACCGTGTAAAGATGAGGTAAATAAACGTGTCCTGAACAGAATCACTGGTGGCTGAATGAATCAAATGTCCAGCCCTCATCACAGCGTCGCTCCTTCGCTGTTGGAATGTGCACATGATGACAATTGAGCTAATGAGCTGCCTCGTGCTGCGGCGGTGATGTCACACACACGTGAACACGCCCAGTGTGTGTTATGTCCAGAGAGCTGGAGACACTTTTCTATCAGCAGCTGCAACCTCCACCAGACACACACCTGAGGTAAGCGCATTACACGTCATGAGTGAATTAGAATAAGTATCAGTCCTGGTTTTGTTATAGGATATATGTTTATTTATAAGTTTTAAATTATGATCAATATTTTTTGCATCACACAGAAACATGTTTTCTACTTTTTCTTAACCTCTGTGGTCACAAATTATTATTTTACTTTTTTTTTTTCTTTTTTTTTACATTAAATTTAAACACCTTCATTAACTCCTAAATGTCGTATTTGTTGGTACACAATGATATCAGCTATTGAAAACAAGCGGCTGGTTGGTGTTCATGCATGTGTTGCTGTTACGTGAAACCAGCAGAACAGGTGAGGCGACATGTGATTTTATGTGAAAAGAAAAAAGAAGGGGTTGCATTCTCTGCTGCAGCTCTCAAGAGCTTTCTGGCTTGTTTTTCACTGCTATCTTGTTTCACAAAACTCCAGTCAACCATTTCTGATTGTGTAAGAACAATAGAAAAAGATATAAACAGGCCAACACCCACTCCTGAGCAGTAACACCAGACAACTTCATGATTTTTCTTTAGGAAAAGCTATATAATTATTAAGATTTTTCCCTTTAATTTTTCATACATGTTTTAACAAGCTGTTTTTTTTTGATTGTTTGTTTGTCTTTGTAACAAACACATTAAAATACAATTATAATCCACTGTTAAGTTAAAGTCAGTGAAATCTGATCCTTAGTTTGATTACTGGAAAGAGAAACCCATTAGCCATTGCTCCTGGAAAAAGAAAGATGAAAGATCTGTTCTGTGAAAAGTTATTCAGTATTTGCTGGATCTTTTTTGGCTCTACATTTTTCAAATAATGTATAGATTAAATAGCTCTGCTCTGTATAATTAAAAATACACAAAAATAAAAGGTAGGCTTTCAATGCCGAGCTGACTTTTGAAAAAACACAAGTATAATAGGGGTCTGGTAGTCGGGTATGACAAAGTTGAAAAATTAATAAGTTTAAGCAGATTTGTACAGGAACTATTTTGTCCCGAGCTTTTGATACATATAATCTGTTAACCACTGTGACCATAATCAATCTATATTTTTTGTTGTACTTTTAGGAACCATGCCTGCAGTCTACCTCCTCCTCCTGCTGCTCCCTCTCGTGTCGGCACAGACCTATCACTGGGGTCCCTGTCCTACGCCCAAGGTGCAGCCCAACTTCAACCTTAATGAGGTAAACACAATGCATATAAACATTGACTCACACATCTAGGACAAGCACTGAAACCCACTCTGTTATCAGTATTTGGGCAGGTGGTATGAGATCGAGAAGCTCCCCGCTTCCTTCGAGAGAGGAAAGTGCATCGAGGCCAACTACGCTTTAAGAAGAGACGGAACCATTCAAGTGCTGAACACACAGTTCTAGTAAGTACGGTGGGATATTTTTCAATCATTTTAGTGCATATAGCAGGTGGCTTATAGCTCGTTCTCTGGGATGTTGTATTGATGGGGTTTGTTATAGTGGTGCCCTCTAGTGGCTGCATTAGTTAAGCTTGAGGCAAAGGTGGAAGTGATGTAACAGACGGCGATTGCAAAGGGGGAAGCTAGGGAACTTAGCGTCGAAAAGTTGCAGTCAGAGTGGAGTTAACCAAAATATTTGAAGACAGAAATGTGACGGCTTGCCATACTTTAATATAACCAACGTACATATGTTATATTTGGTATTAAAGCCCTCCTTCTTCATATTTACTATAACTCCACTTAAAGGTGAATTGGGCCCTAATTGCTAATATTTAGGATTTGCCATCAGTTTTAGAGATTCTGCCTAAGAAACAAACTTGTACATCATCTAATACATCATTTGATCTGTATCAAAGAATTACAGCACTTCAGCCTTCGGGAAACACTGTTACACACGTGTTGATTACCAAACCACACAGCACATGGTTATGGCGGCACACCTTAGGGTGGAGTAGAGGAATTATCAGAGGAAGACAACACCCTCTTTAGACAGTGAACAGCTGATTCTGTAGTAGTACTTTGTTCATTCTTTACCTGAACATTTACCACACACCTGTGCTGACTTGAATGTTTTGGATATCTCATGTAAGCTTGATAAAGTCATTTGTTTTTCTGGCTCTCAGTAAAGGCAAAATTCGGTCTGCAGAAGGGACAGCGGTGATTCAAGACATGAGGGACCCTGCCAGACTTGGAGTCAGCTTCTCATATTGTAAGCATTGTTCTTCATCCTTGATGTTATGTTTTTTGTTTTTGTCATCTTTGCTTCTGTCTTCCTCTCTGTCTGCTTTTTGCTTTTATTTATTGTCTTTTCAAGATACAGTTTATGATAATCTTATTAAAATTATCCTGCAGTTCTTAAAAAATGCAAAAGATAAGCTATTTTCTAGCAGACTTTCAGCTCATCACTGAACTTATTCAGCCTTGTCTTGTTCCCATGGTTCGGGAGTGATGGCATATCAGCTGACACATGATGCAGTAGCCTCCCTGCATTTGTAAAGTGAATTGACAATGTGTCTGAATGTGAAACATGTCCTCGTCTATTCTGGTCGCCTAGGGAAGCTGTTAAGGTGACAAGGTTCAAGCCAACACTGAGCCTAAGCACAGTCCTACAGAGCTGGTAGCGCCGGTCTTCGTAAAGGGTTTTGGGACGCCATTATTGTTATTTCTATATGTTCTACCAACAAAATGAATGGATACCAGAAGTAACCTAAATTGGACAATAATTGTTGACTCAAAGTTCCAAATCGACAGATCCTTCAGCTGAAGAGAATCAGCTGAATGTATTTTTTATGCTTCTCTGTTTTATCAATATGCAGATGATACTGCCATTTATTTGAAATGTAATCTTAAAGAAAATGTGTTAGGACCAGCTCTTCTTGTTTTTTGTTTCTATAGTTCTCTTTCTTTAATGTTTTGAAACTCTGCTTAAGAAATATGAAAAAATAAATCTAACTTTCGTTCACAGTTACTCCCTACAGCCCTTACTGGATTCTGACCACTGATTACGAAAGCTTGTCTGTCGTCTACTCGTGCACCAACATCCTCTACATCTTTCACATCGACTACGCCTGGATCCTGGGTCGGTCCCGCTTCCTGCCTCCAGAAACTGTGAGTTATGCCAAAGAACTGATGATGGACGAAGGGATCGACTTGTTCCGGATGAAAGCCACTGATCAGACGGGCTGCAAGGATGACTAGGGATTCATGGAGAACCCCCTCAGTGGACTGTAACCAGTCACACAAACCAGAGGAGTCAGGGCTGAATACTGGATCAACAGACCCTTGTACAGCATTTTTTATGACCAAAATCTTCATCTATCTTCTTGTTAAACCTGTTTCTTGTAAACTTGACCAAACAGTAGTTAAATCTGTTGTGTTACAGACATGAAAACATTCAAACACTTTTAGAATATTTTTTATATTTCAAATTCAGCTCACTGCTATAAATAAAATGGAAAAAAAATATGAAACAGTAATGCTTAATGAAGTTACTGTCCTTATAGTTGTGTCATAATCTAGTAGAAAGTGTTACATTACATAAAATAATGTGTTAGGTTGTGTTCCAATGAAACAAGCATGTTCATGGGGATGGCAAAAACAAAAACATGTATACGGGTGAGCTCCATGTATATTAAAGCTGTATTCATCAAGGAGTTGTGGTCACGCTTCATTTATCTGATAAGCATTGGACTGAAAAACTATGGGGTTCAAATGGAAACTTGAGCCAACACTCATTGGCCAAGAACAGAAAAGTCAGTTATGATTGTGTGCTCAC
>JAOWBC010000812.1:3351836-3371026 GCA_028566105.1 Hypoplectrus providencianus | reverse complement strand
AATATCCACAATAAAAGATATGGTATTAACGTTATAAATAAAGGAGAAGTTTAGAGAACTAGCCAAAATGTGTATTCCCCTCCATAAGAGATGTCGTTCAACAAGTTTGTATGATGTATATAATGTAGATCATACTTAATACTCTTGGTGTAATAAGGATGTGTTTGTATTTTTTCTGACAAAGCTATAGTGCGACAGAAATTCTTCCAGGCTAAATGTTCTCTCTGTTGTACAACGTATACCCTATTCTTTAAGTCTTATTACGATAAATTATTATGTACTATATTATGCATGCACACTTCTTCAAAGCTTATTTATACCCATTGTTTATATATTATAAAGCCATTGTGTGTCACTATGTATATGATCTGCTAATGGCATGAAACTGACTGTACTTCTGTGTGTTAACAGGCAGGAGGCAGCAGCGGCCTACTGATGGACCTGGCAGCCAATGAAAAAGCAGTTCACTCTGATTTCTTTAATGGTAGTTTTTCTCTTTCTTTATTTTTCTTAATAATCAAATCTGCACACACTAAAGAGGATATTAGCAGAATATATTAGAAGGATTGCCTTAAATAAGAAGGAAGCTTTCAGAGTTAGGGCGGATATTAAACAGAAATCTTCTTTTATCTAACACTTTTATTCCAGTCTCAAGAGTAAATTCCTTCCATTTGTGTCACTACAGAAACTGAAATGATCAAAGCCAAATGGTGTGATATCTGATGAAATCGTGTGAGAAGTTTGAGGTGTAGAAGTAAAACCCCTCCAGGGTTGGGTTACCAGTCTTAGTAACTAAAACAAGTGAACCATTATGACATGTTTCCATCTGTCTTCCATCTCTTGCTTTCATTCATTATTCTGAACCACTTCTCCAAACTTGGGTGGTGGTGGGTTGGAGCCAACACAGACTGACAACCATTCACAGTGTTATTTACAACTACAGGCGATTGACAGTCGACAATTAAAGTTGTATGTGTTGGACTTGGACATTGAATTTGCACAGCTACACAGAAGAGCTGCATGTTGGATTCAACCCTGTGACCTTACTGTGAATTAAAGTGCTAACATATGCACCCCAATGAAGACCCACTTCAACTCAGTTTACTGTTTTTATGTGGCCCAGAATCATGAATTATAAGTTGCCTTCAAGGGTATGACAGACGTACGACAAGGAAAAACTCATAGATAGCACGAAATGTTGTTTGTACAGAACTGATCAACAGTGGTGATTGTACCCAAACAAGCGAACCATTGTAATTTGTTTCCATCTGTCTAATTACTTAATGCCTGTAGCCACCAGCAATTTAAGAGATGGGTGGCTCTGTTCACGTGCATTTAGTATATAATTTTCTGTAGTTCTGTGATATTCATGACCTTTACATAAGAAACCCATTGCTCCTTAAATGATCAAAAGAATTAACAAAAAGCTTATTAACAGACAGAAAATCAGTAGAAGTGTCCTGTTAAACATACTTGACCTGATGGTTCGAACACACGTAGGTAGTAAAGTAAAACATCTTTAAAAGGGAGGTGTCATATCACTTGGAGTTTCTTAAGAAACATGTTGATTCAGATACACTTTAAATATTCCAGTATTTATTCGATAGCATGAACATGTAAAGAGGAGACACCCGATTGTTGACAAGCTGCATGAAACTAGAGTTTTCGTGTATACACATTATCCTGTTTCTTGCCTCAACCACATTGTCTTCTTAAATTAACCCTCAAATATCCTGCTGTTCCCCTGTAAACACCAGTTTCACACCCATGAACACACACAGAGGACACACAAAAAGCACCGAGCTAATCTGTTTTCCGTCTTGCAGCGTCGGCTGCAGGGCAACACAAGTTTGGCTCAGCAGCACATGACCTAGAAAGAAAAGAGCTGATTGTTAAAAAGGAGGGAATGAAAGAAAATAAGAGAGGAAAAAGAGGAGCAAAGAGGAGGAGTGCATTTTATAGCTGCTGTTAGACTGATCCACAGCGGGACGCCTCGCCAGTCAGCTGCTGTAAAACACGCACGCGCTCATATACACACACATTTTTAACACTGCTAAAACTGCCGTGCAGTGAATTCTCATGTACGACACGTCCCTGCTCATGGTGCTAACCAGGCCCCGTAAGGGCCCTTCATAATGATAATGCGCTCAGAAGGCTGTCAGAAACCGACACAGCTGGTACACATGATGAGATTGACATACTGTCCAAAACAATGCAACTTAATAGCTTGTAATTTCCTGTAATGCTTTCTTAGTGACCGCAGACAGAGCACTAATGGGACTCTAAAGCCTGAGCCTGAAGCAGGATTTAACAACAAGAAGCGAGAGATGAATGGAAAAGCAAGACATGTTGAAGAGTTCTGTCTGAGTATAGAATGTGAAGCTGTTGTTTGATTCCAATAACAGCATTAAATCTGTCTCTGTAAACTCAGGCTAGGGTTTCTCTCTGCTTTCATGTGGATATGACAGTCTATTGTTCACCTTTTTATCAAGGTCAGCTGAACATTGTCAGCTGAACAGAGGCTAAACAAGTACTGTTTGAAAGAGAATATGTGTTCAGTAAAGCTGTGCAGTTCTTGGCAATGTTTGAAGTCAGAAACACTCTTTGAATCTAATTCTCAAAGTACTATAATACTGATTGTATGGCTATTGCCTCATCTATCTGCAACTGTGCAGGAAAACCATGTTTAAACTGAAGACTATAATGTGAATGAGGCTTCGTTTTCAAAGAAGACTCGCAGACCCTGCTGTGGTGCTGCAGTGGCTTGTGTTAAAAGTTGCAAGGGGTTATGGGTAGCCAAGGGGCAAGCTGTTTTTGCCTGGCCCTTATTAGGCCAAACAGGAATGTCCTGTTCCTGGAAACCACGGAGACATGAAAGCAGGAGTTTCTCAGCCTGGTGCGCTGAATCAGTTTCAGCCTATCGACATTCTATACAATAATATACAAATATACTAAAAAAGTCACGATTAATGCCTGCATTATTCTGAAAAATCATGCAGCAAACAGCTCAAATCCCTTGGAGAAAAAAATGTTTATGTGATTCTGCAACATAGCAAATAAGAGTGCAATTTGCATCAAACACACTTTTGTTGCAAGGATTTGCATGCTCACTTTTATGATGACATTTTCCACACTTTTTCTCAAAGCCACACACATTAATCATCACATTTATCATCAATCACTGTTGCATATTCAAATTGTTGGAGGGCCCTGACATTAGTATTAACTTGAGTATTACAAACTATAGTAATATTTAATTGATCATAGATAAAATTTAAAAAAAGAAAGAAAGAATAGTATTGTAAATGCGGTTTAATTGTTTGGACATGCAAAGGAAATCTGCAAAATATGAATGTCCTAATGAAGTTATTGTGCTGCTACAAGAGGAGAAGGCATACATGACCCTTTTTGTTTTATTGTTTTTTGTTTTTTTTTAATCTGTATTATTATTATACTCAGGTATCTGACTTTATTAGAAAATGCTAAAGTCTGCAGGTACAAGTAAAAGACAAGAAACAGAGAAGTTTTAGTTGTTAAACCTCAAAGCTTGAATTGAAAAAGCAAAAGAAGAGCATGATGTATAGCATAATTAGCTGAGAATGCAGGAGTTGTGGGAAACAGCTGGACTAATTCTAACCCTGTCCTCGTCTTCTCGTCTCTCTTTTCTCCTTCCATCTCGTGTTCCTGCCTCCAGACTTTGAGGATCTGTTCGATGACGACGACCTGCAGTGATGGCAGCATCTGAACACCTGTGTGCTTCTGCGAACGTGTACATAAAGAAAAGAAGAAATCACTTTTTTTCTCACAACAGGCTCCCTCTTCTCTGTACAGCCCCCCTCCTCCTACATGTCAACACCGCACTGAAATAAAGTCTTTTTGTTTTTACAAAAAAAAAAAAAAAAAAAGCGGCACTGTCGTGGTGAACCAGGTGTCTGAGAATTCTGAGGATCCCTTACATTCCAGCTTTAAAGAAAATTATGAGTATGGTTTTGGCGGCGTCGTGTTCGAATCTGCTCCTGGCTGGATTGTAGGTTTGCGGGCTCTGAGAAACACCTGTTAGAAAACTTAATTACATACGAGATACAGTGTTAACATGACCACTAAATGTTCAGTTGGGGCACGACGGGACAGGAAAGAGGCTGTCAAAAATGTGGAAATACTAAAAAAAAAACACTGAACAAATGATTCAGGTGTAGCCTCTGCAGCAGAGGTACTCAGGAGACAGTTATTTTTTTATATTTCATAAATATTAATGAACAGAACAGCATAGGAGCTCCAAATCACATCTTTCTTTCAAATTATTTGCTTTAAAATTCACTTCTGAACTTAGTTCCTTTACTCAATGATTGGCACCAGACAAATATAACTAATAAATAGAATATTTCAAAGCATTTAATCGCTGCAGCTGTAGTTTAGCTTTTCGTGCTTTGGTTGCAAGTGAAAGAGTTTATACAGCTTTTAACACAGCTTGGAATCAATCATAAATATAAACAACAAACTGCTGCCACCAGAAATAATATTTAATCTTTTTAAGTGTGAAATACACATTATGGGATAAAAATAATCCAATTACATCTGTAAAATAACAAATATGGCTTTTAATTTAAATTTAATTGGGGTTTTTTTTTTGGTCAACCTTTTGACATTTGTTGTCCTCACTCATCTTTCATCAGTTTTTACACACGCAGAACACACAACAATTTTGGTGAAACAGGGAAGTTGTTAGGATTTGGGGCATTCCAGGCTCCCCTGCTACTGATGGTTGATATAAAGCTCTATTTTGATGCATATTTATGCACCTTATTTGCAAATTAACCCACTGTGCAAAGAAAATCAGTTTATTATTATTTTTGTCTCATGATTAGCTGGTCAGGTGAAGAAAAGGCTCTTTTCAACCTTTCATTTCAACTTTCACTAGTTTATGCCCTCTCAATCACACACAGCTTAGATGTACACAGGAATATTTTTAGGATTTGAGGATATTTGAGGCTCCCCTTTATTTGTATGCATTTTTATGCACCTTTTTTTCATTCATAGGACAAACAAACCTATTGTGCATACCTTCTTTTTTTTTCTTTGTAAATTAGAAAACAATCTAAGCCACCTATCAACTTTTTACAGGCCACATTCAGGCCCCAGGCTGGAGCTCCACAGGTAGCTCAAATGGAAAAGCTTTGATTTGACTTGCATATCGGAATAACTTCCAATGTGCCTACAACTGTTTGTACTCCGAAGTTCATGCAACAGTCATAACAAATTACATTTTTAATGTATTCACTGATGACTTTCCCTGAGGTGATGAAGGTCCACATAAGCCAGCTGCATGTGCAGGCTCACATGATAAGTTTAATGTATTTACATAACTTTACCAGAGAGAGAGAGACAGAGGGATGTTCAGGGCAGGTGATCACTGTTTAAAGAAGCTATACGGTCCATGGGTGAGTTTTCTGTGTTCTTGCTGAAAACCAAGCCAAAAATACATGAGCAAAACTGCTGTGACAAAATTAGAAGTGTGCTTTATGCTGCAACAGTCATAGTAAAACGTGCTGCTTGTAAAAGATGGTAAAACAAACCAAACCACACTACAAACCAAATAGTTTGATTCATTTTAGTCGTTTGGATTTGACTGATTTGATTTTACATTCATTAAGCTTAGCTTGTGCTTTTCAGCCATATAATGGTCTGGCAAACCTGGCCATCTCCATCATTACTGTGGTATATGTGGTGAAATATATCTGTCTGCTGTGGAATAGTCAGAAGTTGGAGAAGCCCTCGTATCTTTTACTAAAGTAATAGTGAAAAATACTATTTTACAAACGTAGGATTATTAGAAAAATGTAGTTAACAAAGTAAGCAAGTCCCATGTTGCTGTTTGAGATGGAGCTATTTTACTGTTTTATGTTCTTGGTGATTTTATTTTGGGCTGCAAGTAATGTTTTTTGTTTGTTTGTTTGTTTGTTTGTTTTTTTAAATAAAATAAAGACATCCCAGGGAGAGTCCAAGACAGTCAGATATCTTGCTTTGCCATAGCAACAGCCCAAAACCGAAAAATACTCAGTTTCTATGTGGATTAAAAAAGATTTCCCTTAATTGCAATCAAGGGGCCGAGCCCATTTTATATACATATATATATATATAAAAACAGCCTCAGCCTCACATGAAGTACTGCACTTCTAAAATGTCTCAGTGTGCATAAAGAAAAAAAAGGTTCAGTATCTTTCTTACATAAGAGTCAGTGTTTAAACTGAATACATCGCAAAAATAATAACAGAAAACAGATTCTCTAAATTACACAAAGATAAAGGTTTATATTTAATAATGGCCTCATCAAACGTGATTTATTCTGTCTTAAATCACGTTTGCTGTGAACAATCAGATCCAAACTTCTCTATAAACTTAATAAAGGCTCCTGAGAAAGGAGCCTGGACGCAAACGCCTGAGTGTTATAAAGAAATTACACACAGACGCAGTCAGATGTGCTGATATTGCATCACACATCAAGCGAGCTGTATGGCTTTTTTCAGAGAGCCACTAAAAATGTCTGTGTACATGAATGTGTGTGTGTGTGTGTGTGAGTGTTACAAGGCTGGCATGCCTGAACACAGTTAAACTGAGGAGGAAACTGTAGATTAACAAATTCCTCATGTGTAGACCAGCTGTCCCCGTGTGAGTGTGTGTGTTTGTGAGTGTGTGTGTGTGCTCAGGTTTAGACAGAAGCTGTGGTTTGGCCCTCATTGAGGGTCTTTGAGAAGTGCTTGTGTGGCACCTCGGCTCCCCTTCATTATTTCCTGATGTTTTCTTTCTTTTCTTCTGCCACTTTTTTTTTTCTATTCTTGCTTGGGAGTTAAATGTTGCATCCAAAACAAAACAAAAAAGACCCAGATTGTGATCTTTCAGCTTAAAAATGACTCATAGAATTAATTAATCATGAAAAAAATAATTCCAACACACCCTTCGAGACCACATCTTATCCCTCCACGTCTCCATCTCTGCCTCGAGCCCTCCCACCTTCTGTCTTTTCCTGTCTTTAATTACGGTGCCTCCAATTGGCTGAAACTCTCCAAAACATCCGACCAATCATGTAGCCATCTGAGGCGGCCCTTGACCCCTCAGGTGGTCCCGGTGTGCGTTTTTCCTGTGCAAGTGTTAATGCACGGGCTTGGTTTAAAACCTTGGCACATTTCTTCGTCAGGGCAGTCTGTCAGAAGGGACGCAGGGACGAGGGTGCACCAGGAACCTCTATCACCCCCCACACACACACACAGACACACGCTTTGTGTTGACTGAGCCCAGGTTGACTGAGTCACCTGGTCTGTCCGCTTCATTTCAGTCCACATCTGGATCCGCAGGAAGACACACTGATAAGATAAGCACAGGTAAGTCAGGAACACCATGCTGATTCTTTTAGGTGCATCTCACGAGGGATTCAAGTTCAGGTTGAAGTCAAGTTTGACTGCTCAACAACAGCTGGTTTTGTTTTTACGATAGCAAAACTAGCAGCTTCAGCCCAGCCAGGAAACCTTGTAACAACTTGTTTGTTTAAAGCCTCGAAATCAGAGTTCACTTCCAAGCAGCAGGGGCCAGACTCAGCAAGTCTCCAGGTGAAAACTAGCACAGGTCTGGGGTGTCGAAATATGATTGGATTGGAAAGCTTACACCTTAAATCAGTGATTTGTAAGGTTTGTTAGACTTTGCACTATTTCAGGTACAGATGAACTTTTTAGGCTGTTGTCTAAGACGATCTCTGTAAAAAAAAAAAATGCAGCTGTTTGGGTGAAAATATCTTCATAAATTAGTTAAAATGCACGGTGGGGTAACTTAACTTTCTCCATGCATGCATCTGTATGTACATTTTACGTTTTGTGGAGAAAAAAAAATTGATCTCAACCCAAACAAAAAGTGATACATTTGTTTTTTTTGTTAAAGCATCACTGTTGATGTGTTTTGCAGGAGAGGAGGTGAAGTCATGGCTGCGAGGAGGAGAACCAGTTTCTCCGGTGTCTTCATCGCCACCATGCTGGCTGTGTTGCTGCTGCCTGGTGAGTACACAGTGAAGGTCAGACATCACACACGGCATCACATCACAAGGTCCACATGTGAGATGTCTGTCACAATGGCAGGGTTTTCTCTAGACTGAGGGGCTTTGATTTGGAGGTTGTTTGGGTCTGTTCCCTCACTCACTGTGTTGGTTTGTTCCAAAATATCCAAGTTTGTATCATTCTGGAACATTATTACTGCAGCATTTATGTGGTAGAAGTTTGAGAAACTACTGTAGAGCATAAAAGCTTGAAAGCTTAAGTCTGCAAGGAATGATTATAATTTATTACGTCCTTCATAAAAAAACAACTATTATTATTATTCACAATAATGTATTAGCTCGAGTTTCAAACATATTTTTATGAACTTGTTTTGTGTCTCAATCTGCAACTGGTTGCAACAGCTATAATAAAGGTAGTGAGGTAAAAGCATGATTTTTCCCTCTGAAATATCGTGGAATAGAAGTATAAAGTGTAAGTAAAGTAAATTTTGCTTTCCACTACTAGTAATCTCAACTGACTATATTGAAAACACATGAAACAGAGACATTTTTTTTTTCTTGTTTTCAAAATCCAGAAATGTGAAACAACAAAGAAAAAAATCTTTCAGACTTTACTGATTATTATCCTGAATTAATGGATGGGTGAAGAATGAATAAATGAGTGACGAGTATTTCAAATTTCTGCTCTGCCCTGAGCAGGAATCATTCAAGTCCTGATTGTTACAAGGATGCAGTGATTAAAAAAAATGCCAGCTATTATCTGTTAATGTTACAGGCACACAGCAGTAATTGGTCCTAATTTTGAGCCTTTTCATCCAAACAACAAAGCAACAATGACGGTAATTAATTTAGCTGGCACTGAAAGGTGAGCCTCTGTAATGTCTTATGAATGAAAAGCTCCATTGTGTTTAAGCCATGCACCCCGGAGGAAAAAGTACTGCGAGTGAGAAATTATTAACCCAAACATGCAGTCATTTCACATCATCATTATTATCATTATCATGATGTGAAGGAGCTTTTCATGCCACAGTATGCATGCTTGAATCAGTCTTCTTTTTCCCAGCTGCACTGTGCAGATTTGGGAGCTCAAGAAGCATTAAAATATCGCTAAATAACTTAGCATTATCACAATTTCTAAGGAGAGAAAAACAGTTGAATCAGAAGTGATGAAATACTACAATACAGCCGTGGAGAAAAATCTGCAATGAGTAAAAATCCTAAATTGAAAATGTCCCAAAGTAAAAGAATTTGGAATAAAAATGCACTTTTAACAGCAAAAGTAAAAAATACTCATGCAGAATTGTCCCTTTCAGTATAAAACATATGTTTTATATTATGTTACAGCTGGTCACAGTCATGCAAATATACTGTTAAGAGGTAAATGTGGAAGTGTAACATGTTATTTATGTGTATGTATGTTAAACTGGAATGTCACAGAAAAGATGTAGCATTATATATTGATAATAAATATGATATAATAAATACTTTCCATCACGACATTTTTTAGCCAACATCCACGCTTTATTTCTCATCTTCCACTCTGTTTGCTTTGTTGCCTTGCATCTTTAAACTCTTAATAAATCAATTTAACTTGAACAGCTTCACAATCTGCATCTCAAGGCTGAGGGCTAGTCAGCCTGTGCAGGTTTCTGCCCTTCACCGGTTCACGGTCACGGACACAAGTCAATGCCAAACACGCTAAGAGTGATTGTAACCCCGCCGTGCTTCGTGTTTATCATAATGTAGCTTAAGTGTCCATAAATCATCTGTAATGCTCCAACATGAAGACAGGTTGCTCCTGCACCACCTGTTTCCAGTTTGCTCTCCGTCGTTCAAAGGGCAAGTCTCATCTTTCCTTTAAAAATGGTTTTTAGAATAGTGTGCTGGTTAAAAGGAGGAGGAGAGCTTCCTTTCATCGCTCCTGCTCCTGTAAAAAATTAGTACCTGTCAGCATCACCTCCTCCTCCGCCCCCTCAAAGTTCTTCTGTTTCCAGATGTGCCAGTCAGTTTTTTTTTTTTATAGGCTCATAAAAAAACAACACAGCGGATACACTGAGGCAGCATCATTTAGCCCACCCTCCTCCTCCTCCTCCTCCCCATAACCTCGGGTCACCTTCATGTCTCTATTTATCTATTTTTAAACTCTACAACTCATACCTGTGCTTGTTACGCTTCCTGTTCGACCTTCCACGATATACCGTGTGCATCACATTTTCCTGATTATCCATCAGAGCATATCAGAACTCTTTTTAAACAGGAGATTGATGTTCTTCCTCTCTTCCGTCACGCGTCACACAACCCTGAATTATCCCCCCTGGATCTCTCTTTCAAACGTGTCATCTGCTCCCGTCTTGTTCTTCCTCCTCCTCTTCCTCTCCTTCTGTGAGGCATTAGCACCTTTTCTCTATGGAGATGAAAGAAACCCGGAGCCGAGCTGAATGCGCCGTTCCCTCAGCTGCACGGGGGTCAAACAGTGCATGTACGTACACATGTGTGCGCAAACAGCTCTTTGAAAGCACAGCGTGGGGTTCTGCGTTACAGGCTCACCTATAAAATCTACAAAGAGCCACGCAGTCGCCGGCGCTGCAGGCAAAGCCAATTACCCCTGCCCTGTTTAATGAATAAATATCTGCCTGTTAGCGTTTGAGGTTTAATGTCATATATCCTTACGTATGTACTGCAGACACATTTCAAGGTCAGAATTGAAAGAGTAAGCAATTTCCACGACTTAATCTCGGCTTCAGCGACTTTCAGAGTTACATCTGTTTTTGCTTTTCTCTCTCTTTTATTTTGCAGCGTTGTTGTCTGCTGGACCGATCGTGCAAAAGCCCAAAGGACGTGGTAAATATGTGATCTTTTACCTTAGCAGTGACTGACGCAATGCCATTGTATCCTCTTTAAAAACAAAGAGCAATTTGGCAAGGCTGAAAGAACATGAAAGTAGAAAATAGGTCTATGAAAGTACTTCTCAGAGCTACTGATTGAAGAGCGACGCCCAGATTCGTCATCTAACTTCACCTTGTTCAACACTTAACCCTGTGATCGATATCTAATGTCACATAACAGCAATCTTCTTGACAAATGAAAAGAGACGAGGGCTTAAAATGACGTCTAAACCCCCTAATATAAAAAGTTTGAGCCCTTGACTTTCTCATTATAAACTTTCAAAGTCACTAAAAAGTCCTTGAACTTATTGTCCGAGTGAGCGCAGAAGCCTGGAGCTCAGCAGCGCCGTGTCTTCTCTTTTTCTGCCTCCAGCAGGAGAAAGTATCCAGGAGAAAGCGGCGGCCGCAGAGTTACACAGGAGGCTGATCCGCAACCGCAGGAACATCAGCTGGTACAAGCAGAACTCTGACTTCTGGGGCTGGTACAAGTTCTTCACTGAAAACGGCAATGCAGAGGCAGTAAGTACACGCACACAGAAGAAGTGACAGTCTGCATTAAAGTTTGGGTTTTTCTACAAAGATGAAAAAGAACCCCAGAACATAAAAACGCCCTTCACAACTCACAAAAACAGCAGTATGCAAGGGCTTTACATTAGCGTTGGGAAGGTGAACAAATCTTTTAGTAGTGTAGTTCATTCTGGTCATTTGAAAAAATGTGCTGAGTCGCAAACATAATTTTTCTTGTGCTCACTACTCAGCTGAGCAGAGGCTGTCACATGACAAATGAACAAAGGACACATTCCTACAATCTGTCACACAACAAATAAGGAAGAGACTTTAGGTTGTATAGTTAGGTCACAAACTAATCAGTCAGGACAGGAAACAAAAATTTGCCTATGCAGCTGGCATGTGACAAGAATGTACTGTGTGAAAACGAATAAATCACTCACTGACACTTCTCAATACTCTCCAGTTAAACAAAAGATTTGTTCAACAAACACTTTACATGGTTGTTGCCAATTCTGGAATAGGAACGTTATCTGCAGGATTTTATGCCATTTAATCCAATTTCCACCATCTGAATGTATGGGCATGCACTTTTTTGAAATGACATGTGATTGGCCAACCATTTTTCTAGCGCCTGATAAAGGATCCAAGAAATGCAGATTCAAGTTTTCTCTCTGACCAATTGACTTACACACCTGTAGTAACCTCAGCTGGTGAATGATTCTTTGTCATAAGTTCACTTGAACTGAACTTAAGTCATTTTTACTTTCTTTTTATTTTCTACTTCATGTCAGGTAGTGGAATTTTGTCATTTTTGTCAAGTGTCTCCTGTGAGGCTGCAAAGAGGCTTTAGAACTTTAAAGCTTTCCACCTCTCACTTCCTGGATTTTCTGCCTCAAAGGAATATTTTAAAAGTCTTTTTTTCTTTGCGTTGAGACCCCAAACTGTGCCCATGAATTACCCAGCTCAGCTCACCAATAATATCCTGTAGTGATGTGAGATACACAAATTAATTGTGATTTCTCAAGACCTAAAAGGGCAATGAGATAGATCTACTTAAGCCAGTGTAACCTCTAAAAGCTGCTGCTCCACACCCCTTTATCAGCCCCTTGTCTTGATTCACAAGTCTTCTTCCTTCCGCTCAGGTTCAGGAGATGGACCGCATTTACCTGGCCTACCTCCAGAACAAGAACCGTGCTGAGGGCCGTCGCTCCTACAAGGCCTACCTGCGCCACCTGGGGGACATTTACAAGTCCTGTGCCGATTCTGATGACCCTGACTGCGTCGCTTCCGCCACTACCAGGCCCAAACCTAAGCCAGAGGCCCCCAAACCTGCACCCGTGAAAACCTGTGACCCCACCAAGGATCCCTACTGCCTGTATGCTGCTTTGGTCCAGGGAAAGAGCCCCTATCTGCCCCTGGTGCTCCCAGCAGTCACCCCCGCCCCTGCACCAGCAAAGGCCCCAGCTCCTCTGTATGTCCGCAGTGCTGCTCCAGCCAAGGACCCACAGTCTGGGTATTACTACTACGCTCCATCCGCAGCGCCTTTCCTTTCCAAGGTAAGAGTCCAGACATTTCAGGTTTTTAAGTAATAAGCATATTGGATGTCAAGCATTATACTTGACCTCTGGTTGTTGCAGAACAAAGGATCTGAGACAATGTGGCCATGTCTCTCCTTCAACTGACCCAATATGAGAATTCTGAGACTTAAAAAAGAAAAAGTCATTGTAGTTTTCACCTTAAATTTTCAATGAAAACCCAAAAGTACAGTATTTTCTCTAGCCTTGGTTAAATCACACAACCATTTCTTCCTTAATTTTCCATCCACTAGGAGCAGAAGGCCGAGCTGCTGCGTATCTGCTCCGCCGATGATGTGGAGTGTCTGCAGTACCACCTGAGAGCAGCCCATGGGTATGCACCCTCTGCTGGACCTGTGCCCTCCTACGCCCACCTTGGCTGTGACCCCAAAAAAGATCCTGCTTGCAAGCCCAAACTGGTGCAGAAAGCCCCTTCTGGTCTCTACCTGCAGTACCCCAACTGTGACCCACGGGATCCCCTCTGTGCCTACACTGCCTCCCTTGTGGTATGCTTGATTTATCACCAATAACATGGTTTTCCTTATATCTTCATCATCATGACTCATTGTGTTTCTTCTGTGATGTGTTCTTCCAGGCTCCCCGTGCCCCTAACCCTCCTGCCCCTGCTGGCCCTGGATCCTGCAACCCTCTCTTTGAAGAAGGCTGCAACCCTCTTACTGCCACCAGATTTGCCTCTCCCCCACAATCATACAAAAATGAGGAGAAAGACGAAGCTGCTGCTATTCGCGCTGCTCCACCTGCAGAGCAGAGCAGCGACCCCTATGCCATGTTTAGGGATGCTTATGCTAATGCTAACAGAGTTTCCGATCCCTATGCTATGTACCGTCAGCCCAGCACTCCAGCTCCTCCTCCAGCTAACGACCCATATGCTATGCTGCGCCGCTTCATGGCCCAGGCTCACGGCAGCCACCCATACGCTCCACGCATGGAGGCGGCTCCAGAGGCCAACCCCAACGATCCTTTCTCTGCAATCCGTGAGGCGGCGGCTGCTATGCATCGTCGTGGCCCACCCACCCAAAGGCAGCAGTTCCCTTTCTCTGCCCCCACACATGAGGAGCCTGCCCAGGAGGAACGCCACCCTCTGGGCCCCCCTGGTAAAACCAAGGAGGGCTATGACTGCTACATCGGCTACGATCGTGAATGCTTCCCCGTGAAGCCCACTCAGCCTCGCTCTGGAGTTCACCGCCAGATCCCCTACTCCGCAGAGGCGTACGAGCCCCACCTGAATGCCGACGGCACCAGAAATGGAGTCCTGGAGCCATCCAACCCACACTGTGATCCAGAGTACGACCGCGACTGCCGCCTGCGCCGCTACGAGCCTGAGGCAGATGCCCAGCCTGAGCTCCCTGCCGAGGAGGACCACAGCCAGGGGGCAGCAGAGAGCGAGCAGCAGCCAGATCAGCAGGAACAGGAGCAGTACGAGGCGGAGCCCTACCAGAGTGGCCAGGAGGAGCCTCACATGGCCTACCAGCCACTCTCACAGGGCATGCCCAGCCTCCAGGACATACTGAGGCGCTACGGGGACCAGTTCCCTGAGCAGGATGATCACAGAGCCTATGCAGACGACTACCGCAAGAAATAAACATGCTAACACACACACATGCATGCAGATGGACATGAATACACAGTCCCATGCGTTCTTGTAGCCTAGCCATTGACCGCCTCATGCAACACTCAGTAAGTCCTACTTGGACCAGATGTATGGGACACGAGAGAACCTATGGACCCAATGAGCGAGCACATCCACACTTAGCTTACAGCATTAGGAGCACGCGCAGAAAGCCGTGGGTGTTCAGCAATTTTTTTTTTTTTTTTTTTTTTTTTTTTTTCTCTCTCTCTCTTTAGCTGCTTAAGACCGGTTGCTTCAGCCCTTTGCTTTCCAGTTTTCAGCTCAATCCACTCGAATGTGTAATGACTTGTCAGTGCTCAGCTTTGCTTCTGTATCTATGCATCTCACCCTCTTTTTTATATTTTTTGTTAATTTTTGATGGATTATGTAAAAAAAAAAATCATTTTGAATGTTCTAATAAAAAGCTCTAGAAAGCTGTTTTTGCATTTTATTCACTGCATCTTGACATGTGACTCAGTCAAAGTCAAAGGACTGCTGTGGGTGAGTCTAGTCAATCAGGCTAATTGGTACATTTACATATGTAGGTGGTGAAGACCCACAATTGAAGCTCAAAACTATTTCAGGGAAGTTAAGTGATTCACAGGGAACAGACTGAACAGTTCTCTGGTCAATTTTACATTATGATCCTTCATATTTCAGCTTCAGCTTGTTGCTGGCTCACAAGTGCACTTCAGACTCACAATCCCCGGCCCTAGGCACTCTTGGCAAGTGAGCGCGAATAACTACGCCACCCTGGTGGCCCCCTCTGTTATTCTTATTACAAAATTACCAATTTCTGATGTATATTATTCTGTTTCAAACAATGGCTGGACATTCAGCATTAGGGCTGTGCACATTATGTCCGAAACAAGCTGATTTTCAGGTTGATTTGACAGCAAAGCCAGACAACACACACAGATAACACAGATAAGCTGACTGCTTGTTTTTTTTAAAGGGGTTTACTGCTCTCGTCTTATGCTTCCCTGGCTTCATGTTGTGCAGTGCTGCCTTCCTCAGGCTCCAGATGCACGCCGCTCTCTGTGACCCTCCTCATGCTGAGGCTTGACTCTATTGATCTGAGAGCTCTCAGACACATCAGCAGCAGCAGCCATCCGGGGTCCGGAGGGAAGCTGTTATAGTGTTCAGACCTGAACATTAGACTTTACCCTTCAGAAGAATTCGCCGCTGTTTCCAGCATCATTTTGGGTCCTTCTAGCAGACTTGTAACTAGGAAATGAAATGGGTCAAGAGATGTGGGAGGGTGAGGATGTAGTTCGGGGTTGAGGGAGGGAATGCTCCTTTGTTTTAGTTGGAGCTGGAAATACGGGCATTTATAAGTATAAGGGATACATTCATCAGTAGTCAGTCAGTTTACTCAGATTTCCTCAGTAAGAAAGAAACTTTAAAGCAATAATGTAATGTGTATTTGTATTCTTTGTCAGGATTTACAGTTAATAATCATGATCAAAGTGGGTGCCTCAAATGGATTGGATACATTTTTTGTTCATAAATTATGTTTAACTAAGTTTAATTTAGAAAAACAAACTATGTACTTCCTTTTACTTTTCCTCACAAGTTACACATCAAGATACATTTTAGAAAGTGATTTTTCTGTTCCATTGTCTGATCTAAAGGTTATGCAGTCCCAGAAATGCCAGTCCAACCTTTCAGTCAGTCTAGATATAGATGCTCAAAATATAACCTTCTAAACTGCCGAAGATAAAAAAATAAAGTTTGAGGCACAACTTATCTTCAGTGACTGGAAGAATTTTCAGTTTCATGACTGCTACAAAATAGTAACAGTCATTTGTTGAAAAAAATCACTGTAAAAATTCAGAGTAACTTAACAGTAATTAACTTGCAGCAGCTTTGCCTGCAAAATAGGACAAAAAACAAACAGTATATTTCTGTTTTCTTGTAAACCTGATTGACTTAACTCCAAACAATGAAAGTCACGTTAAAAATAATTTACTTTTGTTCTGACATGGCCCTGATCTCCAGGGTGAAAGTCCACCATTTGTTCAACCCATCCACCACTGAAGTACTGGAAACACATTGATAGTGCATCCAGTTATAGTGTTTTGATCATGTGGTGTCATAGTGTATATTGCAGATGGTGCTGCTGTTTGGTCAGACCTAAAACCTTTCGTACATATCTGAAACACTGTAAATTTACATCTAAGCTTGGGCTTGCTTCGAATTTGATAAATAACGTTTCTTTTGGCTGCCAGTGATGCATGAATTGGTCTATAAACTGCAGTTAATCCAACACTTTAACATTCAGGCAAAGTATGCATCTGGATTTGTGTGTGAATACTTTTTCCACCACTTGTTGACCCGTCCCCGCTATCAATTTTTAAATGGCTCGTGTCAAAATCTTAAGCACAAATATTATTTCTGGGTCATAAACCATTGTATCTTAACTGTTTCAGTTTGCAGTATGGCCGGATAAAGCTTCTTTATTTCCATAATGGCCTTTGCTGTTGGATCATCTCATTTATTTTATGTATTTATTTATAATATGTAAGTTTTTTTTGTATCTTTTCTTTCTTTATCTTCTCTTCAGCAGGATGACAGAGAAAATACTGGCCTCATTATTATGAAACTTGGGTTGTAACATGGTCAAAGAAGAATCTAATAATTGTTCTGAAAATTATCTGTATCCGTATCCGGTGGTGGTCTGACTTCTTAAAGTGCTCTTCTTCCGCAGTGTATGGTTGTAATACTATTATATTCTTCTATTTTGTTTGAATATGATCAAATAAGCTAAAAACAGTAATGTTCAATGTTTTGGCCAACATGAATAACTTTATAAAATGAAAATCTACTCAGGGAGAGCTGGTATGAAGGCTTTATTTGCAAACATGTTCAATTATTAAACATAATTTACCTGAATTTGGTTGATTAAACCAATGTGAGAGCATTAGAAGTGAGGCATGTTGAGTGAGTTCAGTCCTTCGTATACTTTTCTGTATGTGGCCCTTAGGAAAAAAAAAAAGTTTGGACACCCGTGCACTAAGACTTAGTCAGTGGCTTGTTGATAGGTGTGGCTGCAACATTGTGCAGCCACACTGCACAATGTGTGTGCAAGTTTAAAGGAGGGGCAGCAGGATATCAACAATGACTGCACAAACATAAATGTGCTCGCAGACTAAACCTGAGCCTTGTAATTAAACATCCATCCATCCATTCTGTTTATCCGGGACCGGACGCGGATTTCCAGAAGTCCCTCTCTCTCCAGCAGCATTTAACCAGCTCTTCATCCTGACTTTTACTGCTGTAGGAAAGCCCCTGAGTTACCATCAACCTGCTCGGGCAAACTGAAGCTCACGAAGCTGTGACTGCACATGATTGATTTTTCCTTTCTGTACACAGCTCTGGTTCTTGTCTGTGTTCTTTTCCCTTTATCTCATGTCTATTCCGCTCTAAAAAGGGCTTTGTGTCTTCGTGAAATTAACTTATATATGAAAAGAGCCTGCACTGTATCATCAACATTAAGAAAGTTACCACAGACAAATAAACTTGTGCTTCAGTCAGCATTAATACAGTATATTAAATTGTTCCAAAGAGTAAAACACAATGGAAAATCACTGAAAAAGCAGCTCCATCTTCTCCCCATCTATGATCCAGTAAACATCTTTTACCTGAAATAATTAGGTAAGGTAGAAATAACATAGTCATAGGCTATTGTGACCTTACATGGCAATATATTAAGGAATAATTTCTATTTAAAATAAGGAATAATGTGCAAAACTCTCACTTTTCGCCAAGAGCTAGATGAGAAGTGTTCGAAGTGTCAGCAGAAGGTTGGAAACTCTGAAAAACTATACATTGCAACATAATGAGCCTCCACTTGATTGGATGGTTCTGAATGACAATTTGTTACCCAATTACTTGACGAGATGTTTACCCAAACTAAATTAAAAAGGAGATTCCCATCTGATGAAGATAAAATATAGCAAACAAGCAACTTCACTCATTATTTTGGAAAAGTTTTGCCTCAAGGTAGCTTACAGCCAGATGATTGAAAAGGTGCTAAATTAACTTTTGATTGCCTTTTCAAACAAAAAGCAAAACATAAACACAAATTGCTGATCTAATCTAATTTAAAAACAGGTTGGATAAATGAGTATTATGGTTTTTTTCAGTGAGCTGTGCCAACCGGAGTTGAATTTTATTTGACGCTGAACACTGAGGGGCAGCACAGAGTCTCAATGAGAAGAGATAAGGAGCCAAATTGAGTGAAATTACACCAGGGTGCTGTGACTCCCTTTGGCAACACAATAAAAACAAATTCTGTGACACTAATGACAGCCATTATATTAAATGGAAGTCTGTGAAAAGTGGGTGGAGAGTGTTTGGCTTTAAGAGATAAAGCAAAAAATGAAAAATACAATGAAAGAGAGATTACACAGCATAAAAAGGAAGGTGTACGAGGGCTTTCAGCTTTACCTCCATGTTTGGACTCCTGCAGGGCAAGAGGGAATAAATAGAAACAAATCAAAGAGAAGACAGCATGAGACAAACTCCATCCAAGTGGATGAAGAAGTGAA
>JAOWBC010000812.1:3308091-3333059 GCA_028566105.1 Hypoplectrus providencianus | reverse complement strand
TAATTTCCCCTTTAAATCTGTCATTGTCATTTGATATGGGTGGTTTCACATTAAGTTGTTAACTGTGACAATGCATCTCACGTGGTTTTGCGGATAAACCCAACCAAAAAGTAATAAGTAGTGTTCCTGTTATCAACAGGTACACACAAAAACGGCTCTGAACAGAAATAGAACCAGTCAGAATAACTTCACGACCCCCAACCAAATGGAGCAGTGAAGCATGCTATATTGCAGAAATATCCCTCACTGAGCAATGCAAGCTAGTTCTCGTGCAGGGCTGGTTTGTGGTTGCTCAAACTTGTGAACCTTCTCAAATCTGGTCTGCTTTCCCACAGACAGAGGAACTCATCATTAAGTAACTGTAAACATCAATGTATGTCTAAGTAATGACGATGGTGGACTAGATTGTCTCTGCTAACATTGCTCATGGCTCTATCTGCTTACATTGGCATCCAAACATATCTCATAACACATCTGTACTGCTTGTCTTGTTCGCTAGAGACAGAAAATACGTTCTCATTAACACTGAACAGAAGAGTTTGTTTGAGTTTGGAGTTTGTTGGAAGCTAACACTAAGCTTATAGGTCAGATTTGAAAAAGTCAGAGTCCATGTGATTTGTGCTTTTAAAAAAAAAGCCGATCTGAGTCACATATGAGGAAAAATACTGGATTTTGGTTAAGTTTGCCTGCAGCTCAAACGCAGCCATAGTTTGTCTTGTTGGTCATGATAATCCTGCCTGAGCCCCTGAAGTAAATGGTTCTTGGTTTGAGGCCAGTAAATAGTTGGTGCTACTCTGGACCCAGCTTTCCTGGCTGAGAGTCGATATTTGGGCTGTCAAAAAGTGTGGTACTGATTCAAGTTTAGGCACCCACACGGAAGGGGTGTAGTGACGCATGTAGGTTGGGGTGGTGCTTGCTCCTTTTTGAGGCACACAATATGGCAGTCCAGCATTCTCAAATGACAGATAATGGTCACTAAGATGTGCTTCTGGAAACATTTGAGCCAAAAAAATTGGCAACACAGTAACAGAATCTTGACTGCTATTTAATTAGTGTAGCCTAGTATGAGTATTTTAAGTTTTTCATGGGTTGCACTCGACGTAAGCTATCCTACTAAACCCGGAACACAGCCTGTGTTTTGACCTCCTTCGGACTTTGTTGCTCTTTATATTACATCACCAGACTTGAATACAATGTTTTGGATTTTCCTAAGCATATCGATGGACAGAAGACAGGTGGATTTTGCTTCCGTTGTGGTAAAATGTGTTTTATATAGGTTTGTTTACCTTTATAATGCTGTGAAATATGGTCCTGTCAGAACCCAGCATCATGACTTTACCATAGACTCTGCAAACAAGGAGTAAAAGTCATACAGGACAGAAATGCTGAAAGTTGAGCAGCTGCCCAGATGTGCAGTCAGACACATATAATTGACTTTTTTGCCTCTGTGTGTTTGTTTACAACCCTGCGCTCATTATTCATTCATGGCCGTCAGTTGTAATATTCTACTTTAACGCTCTAAATGCTGTTTGTCTCTCAACGAGACGGAGGCTGTAATGTAGAACGTTAATCTGCTTCCCTCCCTGTAAATAATGCCTCTTTTAATAATTCATGGATTAATCAACACATGTAAAGGAAAGAGAATGAGAGAGAAAATGACACTGCACTCCACACACACACACACACACACACACACACACACACACACACTTTGGGGAAAGTAAATTCAAAAAGACTGACACGGTCAAATCTGTGACAAGATTTAATTTATGTTACATAAGCAAACAAAAATACATTGGGAGACAACACAAAACCACGTTTCCACTCGACAAAGAGAAACAGCAGCTTCAGATACATTAAGACAACTAAAAACAGTGAAATCCCTCATAACACAGTGAAATGTCCCTTTAATTGCTTTCATAAAAGTTCCAGAATCGGCGACAGGGGGGCCTACATGCCGCAAAGTGTAAGTAAAGGCATAATAAAAACATTCTCAGCTCTTAATTGCATAAAATTGTTCAACAAATCTTTAATACTCTGTATCAAATCCTCAAATATCAGGCATGGAAATGGGGTCAGGAAATAACGCGTACCCGCTTCTTCAACCGAATCATCGTCGAAAAAGGAAAGAATAATCCTGCTAACAGAAGCAACGCACTTGAGCTGACAAAATATCTCATTGCCCCATAAAAAAAAATCACCAAACAATTTATGAAATCTTCCCCAAAGAACGCTGTGCTTCTCTACATTGCTCCAGAAGAATCCCTCAGACTGAGAAAGAACATCATTGAATTATGTAACAAAGAAGCTTCATCAATACAAGCAAAGAGCTGAAAAAGCTTGACCTATTTGTAGCTTTTTTTGGCGTAGCATGGATCGCTGTGCTTAGCCCGTTTGTCCCGCTGTGTACATAGTGCCTCAGGTAAAAAGGGTGAAACTGACATTTTGTGTGTATCCCTGTTTGCCAACTTCACAGAGCAGTGAAATCCTGTTCTGGGATTAAAACGTCCCAGCTTGTATTTTAGGTCTCCCACTGCGACCTCAACTTTTCATGTGATTTAGAGGATTTGTTTGTTAATTGGAGACCTGATTTCCTGTTTTTATTCCTTGTAGTGGGCCACCAGAATCAGTTTGGGTTTGGGTGTGTTCGGAGGAGGGGTGTGTGAAGCAGCAGAGTGTTGCTTCGATTGCAATGGTGACGGAGACGGGGCTCCTTGACTGGCTCTCTGTGAGGACTCGTTGTTGGAGTGGGGTGAGGGCAGGGCGGAGGAAGGGGCGGCGGCCGACACGTGGTGCTGCTTCTCCTGGCGGATGGTGCGAAGCGTCCTGGTCGCCCGTGAAAATGTCTTTAAGGTGGAGCCTCGCTCAGGAATGGAGCAGCTGAGGAACGCTCTGAAACACCTGGCGAACTACAACCAAACAGACACAAACAGGATTAGAACTACGGCTTAGTTATAACAGAACAGTTATGATAGGTCACATGGCTGTAAAAGTCGTTCAACCAGGAAAAACAACAAAAGCAAACTTTAAAAAGATATATATATATATATACAGTGAACCCTCGCTCTATCGCGGTTCACCTTTCGCGGCTTCGCTGTTTCACGGATTTTTTTAGTGCAGTTTTTTATGCTTTTTTTTACAGTGTATGAACGCGCATTGTGTTCTGCTTCAGTAGAGATGGAAGTGACAGCGGAGCGGAGTCAGGGTAAGCTTAAGCAAAAGTTTATTATGCTAGCCTGCTCTCGACCCGGTGAGTGTGTCACTCAAATCAGTCCCCCTGGAAACACAGCATAAACATTCCACTGGACACTCCGTGAAATACGCGAGTCACAATGTGTCCAACCTTGTAGGTTGATTATCAAAATTGTTATTTTACAGTATTTCTAAAAACTATCATAGTTATTTGTAAGAAAACGTTTATATTTTTATTTCTTAAACAAATGCTTGGGCTTTAAAACAGGTTTTGATCTTTGGTTTTGTTCTATAATACTGTACTTTATAATAATTGACTACTTCGCGGATTTCGCCTATCGCGGGTTCATTTTGGAACGTAACCCCCGCGATAAACGAGGGTTCCCTGTATACAGACATAGTTGAGTCCATATAATATTAAAGAAGTAGAATCAACATCTAGAGAAAGAGAAAGATGTGGTGGATTGGCAAGGAAGTGAATAATAAAGTTTATGTACACAATTGTTCTGCTAAAATGGTTATTGGTTGATGGAAAGCTTTCATTTTTTGTGGCTTTTTTGTTGTTAATGTAATGTCTGTGGTAGTAGTAAACAGGATTAGAACTACAGTTTAGGAAGAACAGAACTGTCATTATTTAGTGATTGTAAATGTAGCTGAAATACAGTGAGAAGGAGTTCGAGCAGTAGAAACAGTGAAAGTGGCAAAGCAGAAAAACTAGTGTTAGCAGTGAATCACTAGTCGTAGCATTAGCATATTAATTGTTATATAAATATGACATGCATGAGTAGTAGAGTGTGCTGACATCCTTCCTCTGTGTTGGGAGTCCAGCAGGCAGCGTGCTGCCCTGGATAAACGTAGTGTACTTAGTATACTCTCTGGTTCCACACGTATACTTTAAGTCTACTACATTTCCCCAGGGCGCCGCAGATCAAACGGGCATGCTGCATGAAACATCTCATTACATCATCAGAGCGAGCGGTTTCCTCCAGCAGGTTTTCCACGCTGCACTGATTGATATGACAAATGAGACCAGTTTGCGGTGCTTTTTAACGAAAATAGTTGAGCAGCTGGCTGACAATTCATCATGTATGAGCCAATTAATTTCTGTTACCCCGAGGAAATTATGCAGCTTTCACAATTAGCGCACTAGTGTCTGGAATCCCAATGTATTAATCTACTGGAAAGCTGTGCTTGAGGGAGAGAAAAAGGGAAAATAGGGTGGAGTGTCGGGTTTTTCAAAGCAAGGCCCCAGAGGAAACAAAAAAGGTGGATGTATGAGGAGCGGGTGTGATGGAGGAAGAGATGTCTGAGGTGAATATAATACAGAGGAAGTGAGGAACAGGGGGACATCTGGCGTCAGGAGGGATTACAGGTAGCAGCAGGCACAGATTGGGATCTTAAGACTAAGGAGTGACCAAATCCTCAACTGCCACTCCAAACCTGTGTGTCTTAAAGGCAAATATGTGTGTGTGTGTGTGTGTGTGTGTGTGTGTGTGTGTGTGTGTGTGTGTGTGTGTGTGTGTGTGTGTGTGTGTGTAATATGTGCTCAAGTAGCCAGCCTGGTGATATGTTATGTCACATTTGCCACATACACTTGTGTACATTTTTTAATCTGGCAGCAAACACGTACAAAAAGGAAAAAAAAAAAGAAATGTCACAAAAAAAGGCTTTGGTTTGGTTGAAGAAGAGACGTTGGCATATCTAAAAAAGACAGGATGTAATAAAGGAAGCAGATTTTTCAAATACACCTTTGAATACACATCGCTGCTTCCTCTTCCTCTGTAGACAAAAGCTTTCATGTCATGCTGCCACTCACTGTTACACGCCTTCACTCCACCAGAAAGGCCCCCCAAAAAAATCTGAATAAAAGGAGCGGAGGTATCATGGGTATACATAACCACAATGTTCCCTGCTCCAGTCAGAAAAAGCTCTCATGCTGCCTGTCAGCACTTTCTGTATCAATATAGTAGCTAAAATTAACACCCCAAGGTGCATCAGGACCAGGGGCTGCCATCTGAGCAGCAGTGGATGCCACCGCTGTTCATTTTCACTAAACTGAGTTACATGAAGTTACATTAGTATTTTTAAAGAATACATTGTAAACAGAACGTGTGAAAACAGGTATTATCGTATGAAATTAAATTTCCCACGGTCCTCGAACAGATCATAGGTTACAAGCATTTCTGTTAAAAAAAAAAAAAAGAAACTAAAATGAAGCTTAAATATTGTCATATTCCTGTCAAAATCACTTTACATATCTCAATTAAAATGTTTACTAAAGCCTGGAGGCCTTGAAAGGAAGAGGCTGTAAGCTGAGGTTGTAAAAATGCAAATAATTCAATGTTTGGCATGTGAGACCCATTTTTTCTTTTCGCCTTGAAACTTGTGTGCACAAACACAAAGTTTTGATGTAGTGAAAAAGAAGTATAAAGTTACATAAATATAATTACTCAAGGAAAGTACAAGAACCTCAAAATTGTACTTAAGTACAACATTTCAGTAAGTACTAAGGTAGATGCATTCAACCACTGCTACAGAGAGACAGTAAACAAGAAACAGAGAGACAGTAAAAGGGGAACACATGCAGCAAAGTCAGCTCAGACCAGATTCAAACATGGGTCAACCATAGCAAGGACTCCAAAGCTAATGGTATGCAGGAAAAAGGATTTGGGTCTTTTAATTAAGTAAAAGTACTAAAACCACACAGAAATTACTCCACGAGGAGAAGGCCTGCATTAAAAACTTATTTCAGAAAATTAAGAAGTTTTAGCATCATTAATAATTAAAGTAGCAAAAGTAAAGGCACATTCAGATTTATTAGCGACCACTAATGACACGATTGAGCTGCATTTAGCTCTCATGTAGGTTTATTTTTTTAACAACTTAATTGACTGTTATGTGGTTTAATTCATAAAAATGCTTCATCTTCATCATGTTTTCAATTATAGATCTTTAGCTGAAAAGTAACTTAAGCTGTCAGGTAAATGCAGTGGAGTAAAAGTATACAGTTAAAGAAATTGACATACTCAAGTAAAGTACAAGTACATAGAGACTGAACAGAAGAACAGTACTCAAGTAAATGTCCAAATGTATAATTTGATCACATTTTTTGTTGTTGTAGAGAAATAAAAAGTTCAACACTGCCCCTTAAGATGAGAAAGTGAAAATATAAAGGAGCAAATAATGTGCAAATTACCGTATTTTCCGCACTATAGGGCGCACTGGATTATAAGGCGCAGTGTCAATGAATAGTTTATTTTATCTTTTTTCATATATAAGGCACACCGGCCTATAATGTGCATGAAGCGAAATAAGATAGTTCTACTAAACTTTAGCTCAGTGGTTTACTCGCAAGCCTTCCAAGCCAGCAACCCGGGTTCGATCCCCGAGTCGGCCTTAACAGTTTCACTCCATATATAAGGCGCACCTTCATTTTTTGAGAAAATTTAAGGCTATTAAGTACGCCTTATAGTTCGGAAAATACGGTAAGTAAAAAAAAAAAAAAGTTTGTTGGAAATTCAAACTACATCCACAGACAGTGCTAACCGCAGTACAGCTGTGATTCCTGGGATGACAGCTCCGGTTTCGGGGCATGATTCTGCGCAGCGCTTGAAGTCTTCAACTCGCCTCAACACACTGCTGCCATAGTTATGGGCTGGGAGGAACTGAAGACTGAAAGTGCCACACAGCGCGGCCTTCTGCAGGGTAATCTGCAGGTTCAGTTAGTGGCTCAACCATCACACACAGGAAGACTTAACACGAGAGAGCAGACCGAGGAGACAAGTCCGTCATCAAACAAAGTGAAATGTCTCCCGCGCGCAGGCAGGCAGAGCGACAGAGGGGGAGGCAGATAAAGAGACAGACAGATAAAAGAGGGAGAGAAGAAGGAAAGGTCGCCGCTGATAGTAACAGCACACACTGATCACAATCACAGCTGCTCTACCTTTCACAGATTAGAAACAACTTTCATTGTATTCTAAATATCTGTCACCTTCTTTATCCTAATGTCGTTTTGCTGCCGTTTTCTATCATTTAGTCCTTGTTTTTCTTTTCCTCACTTTCATCTTATTACTTTGACTTACTCTCTTCATCTATCTAATTATTTTCTTTCTTTCTTTCTTTCTTTCTTTCTTTCTTTCTTTCTTTCTTTCTTTCTTTCTTTCTTTCTTTCCTTTTTCCTCATTTATTTCCTTATTACATCGCTTTTCTCACATTTTTTCATAATTTCCATAACCATAATCTAAATCTCTTGTGCTTCTGTCTTTCATTATTTCTTTCCTGATTTCTTCATATTAACATTTTCCTTCGCATATCTTTTTTTTCTTCAATCAGCCCTTCTCTTCTGACCAAAACTAACTGTACTTCCTTTGGGGTTTTTTTTGTCCCCTTATCCCACAACTTTACATTTTATTCCCATTTAATTCCCATTTTGCCCTTATACCTTTCCTTCTTTACTTTATGCTTCACTTTTTTCTTCCATCTCTTCTCCTGTTTTCTGTCATTTCATATATAAATACTTCTTTCTCTTTTATTTCATTTCTCTTCAATCTTACTTATTCTGTGTTTTGCCATATGAATTAATAAAATAAATTAATTGGTAAGATCCAGAAGAACTATGAACTGAGCTCCAACTAAATATTTACAGTGGTCTCGTCACATGCGCAGTTCTTATGTTTTTCTACTTATTATTTACAAGATTAAAGAAATCTTCGTCTAAATGTCCCACACAGCGTGCAGTCATGCATGAGCTTTTGATCGCTCTGTGATCTCATATTTGTTTGTGCATCCTGAACTAATCTACTAATGACCATGGTAATGATTTTTCCAAGGTGAAATGCAGCAAAAATTACCTCAAAGTTTGCTCTGCTGTCAATTAGGACGTCTAGCAGCATCAATCAGATTACTTCCTCTTGTGCGTGAATGTCAGTGATGTGTATCACACGCTCAGAGAAGCTGCTGGTGGGTGTGTTATTCATTATATAATGATGCTGGTGCGGCGTTTGCATCCGACAATGATGTCTTATGTCTGTTTTACTTGTGCATTTGAGTGTTTGTGTTCATTGCTCGACGTGTGTGTGTGCCTGAAGGTGTAAATGAGGAGTTAGCAGATGGAGAGGCGAGGTCTGCTCACACCTGAATTAACCTCCCCTGGCTGTGAATATCACACAACTCCACCCTTTCCTAGGTGTCAGATACAATGCCTAAATAAAGAAAAGAAATTAATAAGATGGATATGCTGTTAACTCCATAAGGCAATACTTTACTTTAATCCTTACTTTATTTACCAATACAGAAACCAGAAAATGTCTGGAAGGAAAGTTTGGAAGAGATTCTGGATGGAACATAATTATAAGTGACTGAATTGAAGGTTTGGACAGTCATAGCTTACACATTCACTATTTCACATCACTATTTCCCCCTCTGTTGTCATGAAACTCTCCCTGTTATAATGCACTCTCAGTTTGAAATCCTGTGAAGACTTTTCCTCAGAGAAAACTCATCATAGGCAGAAATAATTTTAAAGCTATTGCTCTGAACACTAACAAGACCTCCATCCTAAACATCAAAATAGACCATCAATACCACCCACAACAGCATACATGAGCATTTGTTTTGTTTTGAGCATACATTTGTTCCGAGGTGGAAAAAAGGTGGCAGTTTGGGAGAATTTTGTGTTATAAGAGGAGCGAGGAATAAGCGATTCATAGTCCTTCATAGAGCTTTTTTGAACATCATCAGTATTTCAGTTGTCAATACGCCTGTTTATTTGCAGAAGAAACTGTAGAATAATTCATCAAAAGGCATGTTTGATGTGCACACAAGCACTGCTGTACATAAATGTATCTTAACAAGGCACATCACTACAGTTAGAGTTGCCCCATAGTAAACTTGAGACCTGATCAACAGGATTCGAACATCTTCTCTCCAACAGCACATTTTTTATTTAGTGTTCAGTCACTGCGTGGACAGAGCCTTTGAATAATTTCTCCCACTCACATATGCAATGTCAACACTGATTCCACAAAACAGGAAAACAGGCAGAAAACAGAGAGGTTCAATTAAAGAAGAAACTGAGAAGAAGATCAATGACTCACCTGCTTGTTCATGAATATATAGATAAAAGGGTTGATGACGGTGGAGAACTTGGCCAGCAGCGACGGCGTGATGCTCGCCTCTGGGGTCAAAATGTCACGGGGGCCGAAGGTTGAAAGCAGAGCTGCCACTCCGTAGGGCAGCCAGCAAACCAGGTAGCACACCACCATGGTGACGACCATCACCAGCACCCGCTGCTCCCTGCGGCGGGTCACCACTGAGCTCACACTGTGGACCTGAAAGAGGACAAAAAGGGTCAGTCAAGTTTCAGCAGCTTGAACTCCTTGAACCACAGCTCATATGTATTTCAAGTTTGCGTTTTTTTTTTCCAAAACAGAAAAAAAGTTGCAATACTATAAGAAAAAAGTCACACTTCAGTGATTATACTGTTATAAAAATAAAAAAAAACCTTGTGCATTACATTATTCAGACCATCTGTTCTTCATCAAAGAAACAGAAATTAACAAGTCAGGGATCTCTGTGCCGTCGGTTGTGATTATATGCACCAATTTATAGTGCGAGATTTGAAGGAAAAAACACATTCAGGTGTCAGGTAATAATTCAAATAGTATGCAAGTATGCAGTAAAACTAACCAACAGCAGCCTCCTGGGTGGAAATCCTGTGTTGGTTTAAACCCCATTCTAAGCTAAGACTTTATCGCTCTTTATACCTCCCAACACCGTTCTTTGCTCCTGTGATAATTACTACAGCCACTGGGGGTCAGCAAAGAGCAACAAACATAACATGAGCTGTAAAAACAACTTATTTTTTTTTAACAACAAGGTCAACAACGGTCAAACAACTCATTTAGACACCAGGTGACGATTCAAAGTATAAAAATGCACTAAATCCAACACACAGCCGTCTCCTGGGATGACGTCCTTTGTTTGTTTGACCCCATCCACCCAACCATACCTCTTCCTCATGCGAACTTTATCATTCTTTATACCACATCACCTATTCCCATTCCTTGCTCTTGTCAATTACTGCAGCCACTGAGGCTCAGCACTAAATAGGAAATATTTGTCATAACAAGCTATGTCATATACCTGTAAAAACAACTTTTTTTGGGTGACCGTTTGCACCAATTTTTAGTTTGTGTAAACACAAAATTCAGGTGCCAGGTGACAACTCAAGGTATACAAATATAATGCAGTAAATCTGACAAACAGCAATTACTGGGTTGAAGTCCTGTGTTAGTTTGACCCCATACGTCCACCCTGACCTCCTGCCTCTGCAGACTTTGTCACTCTTGATATAAACTGAGATCCTCATTTGCTCCTGTAATATTCACTCAACCACTAGAGGTCCGAACTTCACAACCAACATAAATATAGACGTTATAAGCTACTTGCACAGTCAACCTTTGCAGCTGTTATTTTACGAGGACAGTCTATATTTGTTGCTCCCACTGTGGCGCAGCAGGACATTTACTTCTCTCTTCCTGCCTCCCACGGCTAAATGTCAATGTTGGACTGCCGGAAAGATCCATCAGAAAACAGCTTCAAATAATCAGACCGGAAAAATCCTCACTGTTCCAAGGACTGAAAACGCTCTTGCAATCCCCTTTCATCTGAACATTCACCTATATTTTGGGCTATTACCACCAACTGTATACAGTGCAACTCCTGCTGATCCCTGTTGTGTGTTTTTGACCTCTCTCTCTTGACATGAAAAAAAGGAATGCAGGTTCAACGCAATTTTCCTCTTTCTCCTATGTTTGTATACAACAAACCAACACTGCAACGCTTCTTAACTTAACTATGAAGACTTATTAATATTAGGACTCTTCCAGCTGCGGGGTGAGCGGGGGGCATTGGTTCCTCAATCATGCTGCCTAGAAGGGGGATGCAGTAGATTTAACACTCCCACAGGGAGCCTTGAAGCATGAACATGCCCCCCCACTGTGTTCTCTTGTTATCTTGTTCTCTGGTCGAGCCAGAACATTCTGGAAAACAGCCTTCGTTTATTGGTCTTACACTGGCATTTTTTTTTTGCAAATTAGTTTAACCGGACAGACTCCCAGAAACGGATACGCTGCCAATGTCCACTTCAGCCAGAAACAGATGCTTGTTACATTCACACACCCGAGTGAAAGCACAATCAATCCATCATTCAATACATGGACAGTGAGATCCCACACAGCAGCAACATAATTAAATCTATTTCATTTCCAGGAGGAGCTGCCAATGCTCAAGTGACATTTAATCCCAAACCTCTTCTGCCAACATAAATATTGCATTGAGAAACTCTTAAATATTCATACAATAGAGCAATATAATTTGAAATCTAAATTAAACACGTGAGCAAGTCAGGAGAAGGTAGAATGAGAAAGATCCAGACCGAGGTTCGAGGTTCATGAATTTGTTTTAAAGTTATTAATTTTAACTCATGCATCAGTGGAAACTCATCAAGACAAGAAGAGACAGACTCAGAGCAACTGGTGCCAACGTTTTCTTGTGAGAGGAGAAGCTACTTGCTGTTCACGCAGTCATGAAATATCGTGTGTAAGTTTTCTGCTTATGCATGACCACTCATTCTTATGGAGGGTTCATTATTAAGCTGCTTATCTCTATGTGGATCATCTGCAAGTTTCTGACTTTTTAAACATATTTTTTTCTTTCTTACTTATTGTCTTTGCCAAAAACCTTGAATATAATGAATAAATAAAAATGTAATAAAAATTGCAATATATATATATATATTTTTTAAAAATAATAATACATGTTAAATAAATATCCTGATTTTAAAAAAAAACCAAAAACTACAAGCTTACAGAAATATTCCTGAATGGTTTGCACAAAAACAAAACATTATTTTATAAATAATTAATAAATCAATACAATATAAAAAACGTCAGATAAATGCAGAATGTTTTTTAATGGGGTTTACTTAAAAACATAGTTGGGGTACCCAATTAAACATAATCTGTACAAATAATTTCTAACAGATTAGAAAAATTAGTTATTTTTTTAAGTTAATTTGTACACTTTAATAACTTTTATCAGAGGTAAATTCCTGGTTGTTCTCACTGCCAAGAACTGACAGATTGCTTTCATCAATGATCACATCAACAAACTACAATGTAAGAAAAGAAAAAAAGAAACATACTGAAACAGTAAGTTAAATCTAATGTCCCTGTCACAGGTACTCACTTGTCATTTTGACTGAGCTGCCTTCTTTGATTTCATTGCAATAAACCCTCTTTTAATCGCTGTACCGCTGGATGAATAGGCGTGTGTACACATGTCAACGTGTGCCTGTGCATGTGCCAGAGACTGTGTCGTGGTGTTGCATGTTAATGAGTAATTTGAGTGTCTGATAATTGTTCTGGTTAAAACTGAACATGGACTGAAGGTGGAAATTAGCTCATAGCTAAATGTGCCTGAATCAAATCTTTCAATTTTCAGGATAATGTTTTGTTTTTATGTGTGTGTAAAGACAAGCTTACTACTTCAGCAACTTGATTCCCTGAGTGTGAAAGCGGAGGAGGTGGCAAAAACTGTGATTTGTTACAACATGTGACAGTAACAGGGTAATAAAGGAAGACTCTGTCACATGCAGGTCAATACAAAACAGTATTGAATCAAATGTTGACAATTCCTTTAAATATAACAGACCCTTTTTATGATTTAATACATATTACATTTACTTTTCAGTTGTTTTTGTTCAAATTAGTAAAAACTTTTTTGTGTGTTTGCTCTGTTGTGCCAAGGGCAAATTTCCAATTCAGTCCCCATGCGCACTCGTCCCAAACAGAACAAATTAGAAAAGTGGCCCATGCTTCAGAGGAGAAAGACCTGAATAGGTGGAATGTCTTTGGCTTGACTGTCCATCATACTGAAGGGAAGGACAAAAGGAGGCAAAATCTGTCCATTTTTGTGCAGAAGCGAGGACTGAAAATCCTCCCTGAATCTCAAACTTGAATTGGCTAAGCAGAGCGGGGATGCTGAGGCATCCCAGGGCTGCACACAAGTCCTGAAACATGGTGGAGATTAAAGATAAATGTATGGTGTCAGAGCTGCACAAAACGTTTTCTAGTGCTGAAATAGATAGAGCTCAATGTGCTTAAAATCTCGAAAGCAAATGTCTCCCAAAATCATGTTTTTCTTTTCCTTTGTTAAAAACATTTCTTAATGCATTTCAAGTGACCTTGTTAACTGGTGACTCTCAGTTGGATGGGTTAAGGTAGCTTATAAACAGCAAATTTACATACTGGAAGTTTTAGCCTTTGGCGAAGCAACATCATTTTGAAACCCTGTCAAAAGCATGTTTTCTTATTTAAGCCTATCCCTGTTTTTCTTTCCTAACCTTGGGCTAGTGTTTGGGTTATTAAATGTAACAGTGGTTCAGCACAAGGAATTGGTTGAATAAAGGACAGACTTTCACTTTCACAGTAAATAATTAATTATGTAATTAAATGTTATATGACATTTCTGTAGCTCATGGTTGGGAATCAGTTAACTTACATTTTTGCAAAACTTGCGGTAGTCACGTCACCCTCGTAACAACTTCAGTTGGACGTACACTTACTTACTCTTAATGACTCGAAAAGTGAAGATTTTTGCCCTAAACTTAGGCCAGTGGTTATTTAGCCTGAATTCAACAAAAAGGACAAAGCAGCTTCTTTCTCTTCTCAAAAAGACACATGGCTGAACCCACTGTCAGGGACAAGATGGGACAAATGAACTGCTGCTGCTGAAGTCCGCGTGAAACCAAGATTGATGTGAACCAATCTTGGTTCAGGATGAAGTAAGGTGTCAGAAAAAGTTAAAGGTCCTAGTCATTCATGCTTTTAGTCCATTCATCTGAAACAATGTAAAGCATTTAAGTGGTGTGATATTTGAGTTAACTTCAGATGAAAAGGAGCTCAGAAAATGTGATGTCACATAGGAAAAAAGCAGTGGACCATTCGGATAAGGATTCATGATTTAAACTGTGATGAAGGGTTATTTCTTGTCTTGAAGAATGCCTGAATGATGTAAACCTAAAAAATGATAATAAAATGTTTGTTAGGACTTAGTAGCAATCACATTAATACAGTTTCCCTTGTTATATCAACATCCCAAATTGATTTATTTGTTGTTCTTATAATTATACCAAATCCCTCAATTTTTATGTTTTGGGACTGAGGCGAGATTTCTGTCACGTCTGTCCTCTTTTCGTTTTCAAAAAAGTCAAATGACATGTTGGCCCCAAGCAAAAATTGTAATCTTGTGACATCACAGTGGCCACAATGTTTTTTTTTAACCAGGGGCTTCTCTCATCTATCAGGTTGTATATATAAAAAAAATTGAAAAATAAATTTTTTGGGACTGCAGTGTGGTTCTTTTCCTGTTATTGTTGGCAGTATAAAAAAGCTATTATGTAGGAGAGGAAGCAGAGCTGCTGCTGTATTACGACCACTGATGCAGATGTAATCACTCCAGCAAATGCCAGCTGTTACTGTAATATCTGCGATGTGGAAAAAAAAAGTGAATGCAATTCAGACAGAGAAATATGCAGATATTTATGCAAAGTGCTGAAATCAATTTTTTTTTTTTTAATAACAATGATTATGGATACCGGATACAAACAAATTAAGCTCACAGTGAGAGAGGCTGGAAAAACTCGCCTCTCCCTTCAGTTTCTTTCGCCTGTGCACATTCAGGCTCCAACATAAAGTATAAACACACACACCATGAGATGTAATCATATTCTGAAAAACTCTGAGAAGGACTTTGTGTGTGTGTGTGTGTGTGTGTGTGTGTGTGTGTGTGTGTGTGTGTGTGTGTGTGTGTGTGAGTGTGTGTGCCCTGCAAGTGAGAAAAATGCATGCTGTGTTGGCAGGGGATTATCTTCCCCCAGGTAACTTTACACCATGGCTGCTGAGAGACGACAACAGCAAACACACACACACACACACACACATTCTCTTTCCCAAATAAACAATAAGCAGACAGCAGAAAATTACACTCCCTGACTGATGCCAATCTCAATCACCTTGAGCATTACCTCTCGTCTGTCTCCCCATTAAATTAAACTGTATTGTGATTAATTAACAATTCCGCCAAAGATCTTCACACAACATTAGATTATGAAATCATCACATCATTACAAAGCTGTGAAAATGATTGGGATTGTTATTTGTTCGTTATCTTGTTTTCAGACTCTGGCAACATGTTTGTTTTAATGAGCTGAATCACTTATCAGTTTGGATGATAGTCTAATAACCTGCAGCGGATGGCTAGCAGCTGTGAATTTAAGATTTAAATCAGCTGTGTGTGTGTGTGGTGTGTTTGTGTGTGTTTATTGTGGACTGTGTTGCATGTAGCTTCAAGAAAGATGAAGGAGTTGCAAATTGAATATGTCAGATAAAGATAGTTATCGGCTTACCTTCAGGCAAGCCAACACCCTCTGCAAATAAAATCTGACTTTTATCACCCATCAAAATAAACAGCCTTCTCAGCTTTCCCACAATGTCATTAGTATGTGACGCCACAACTGCAAACTGACTGTAATTCAATTTGTTTATATTGCTCAGCATTTCATCTGATGCGGTTAAAGAAATGATAAAAATGTGACTAAACTGGTTTGCTCTGGAGTTTTTACTATTTAATATACTGTGTTAATGTGGTTTAATAAAAAAAAAAAAAAAAAAAAAGTCTAATCATTTTTAAGTTCATCGTATTTTTTTATGTTAACACTCAACCTGAAAACTTTTAAAGGCTTTCGGCTAAATGTAGTGAAATAAAAAGTAAATAATTAGCCTCAAATGTAAAGGAGTTACATTACATGGAAACTCATGTAAAGTACAAGTACCTCAAAACTCAAGGACAGTACTTGAGTAAATGTATTTCGGGTTCCACACAAGTTTTCATAGGAAATCATACATGAACACAATACATAATACAGAGAGACAAGATAGGGAAAAAGTAATTGCTGCTGCTGAAGTCTTGAAGCTTAAATCCAAAACTAGCATAAACCAGTGGGGTAGATAGAAGTTACAGACCTGTGATGAATGAGGGGTCAGACAAGAAAAGTTCAGATTATTAGCCAAGTCTACAACCCTACACCTCAATCAAGGTAAAAACAAATAAGTGATTTATTTACACAGGTTACTTCAGCTCAAATTCACCAGTTAACATGGTCACTCGTTAAACTGAAACAGCTGTGATCCTAAAGGTGTTCTGTAGATCTTGAATCTGCTGTTGGAATATTGATTTTGACAACCTTAAATATGGATGCTGGTAGAATTTTAAAATAAATTATACTAAAATCTTTAAAACCTGCCTAGGAGGTAGCCATCATTATACTTGCCACCTGTACTCCTCACTCCATCTGGCTCCGTTTACCCCAGTTTAATTAATTCAGAAGCTAAAGAACAGAATCTTAAGAGTCCCTTCTTGCTCTCTCTGTGTCCCAACTCCCTTATTTTGATTTAATCTGCCACTCTGAAAACGGCACCATTAGAGGAAATGCAACCTTCTTATCAGCCAAAGGTCAAATTCAGACTGAAATTGAGAAGAACATCCCATTCTCAGAGAGCGAAGATTACCCAAATGAATTCCAGGACTCTGGCAGAGGCAAAGATCAGAAACAATCGTGCGCTTCAAAATTCAAAAGCTTTGCATATGAGCAAATTGTCTCCAATAATGCAGGAAGCAGCTTTTCTGTTCCGGGAAAACACAAACCACCACCTTATTTTCATATTTGCTGGATCACATTAATGTTTTAAGGACTCTGTTTATCATTGTCTTGAGAAATGTTTCCCTTGAGGCCTTTGTGAAAGTGATTCATGATTATGTTCCATCTGACTTTCAAACAAACCTCAGAACTAAAAAAAAAATGAAATGTATTGGAAGAATGTGTCTGTAATAAAGAAAGGATTTGTTCAACAAACAACCGACAAATTAGAAATCTAACAGCTATGCTCATTCATTACCCTTAAACCACTTATCCGAGCCCGGGCCACAGGGGCTGGAGCCAGTCCTGGCTGACAGGGACCTTGGACAGGATGCCAGTCTGTCTAAGGGCTGTCATGTAGAGGCAAACAACCATTCACACTCTTTTTTCCCTCAATTTTCAAAATTTATTTATTTTATTTGATAGCCTGCGGGCCAATTGCCCCTCTCAGAAACATCTTTGCCGAACCCCTGAATATGGTAGGAAATGCATTCATTATTTTCTAATCTTCCGCTGACCATCTCATTGCTTTTACTTTCATTAGATCACATTTATTGTATCATCTCAAACCAGCCTGGTCATTTCCCTTTTACCTCTGGCATCAACAAGGCATTTTAACACGGAGCACTGCTGCTCACTGGATACTTTCTCTTTTTTTTTTTTTTAACCATTTTCTGGAAACCACAGAACTTTTTGTGTGTGTAAATCCCAGTAGATCAGCAGTTCCAATTCCAACCAACAATCACATTCAAAGTCACTTAAATCCACTTTCTTCACCATTCTGATACTCAGTTATAACTTCAGCAGGTTGTCTTCACCGTGTCTACATGTCTAGATTCTGTTTGTTGCTGCCATGTGATTGGATGGTTAGATATCTCAATAGCGAGTATTTCAACAGGTGTGCCTTATTATGTGGCTGGTAAATTTATCAATGCAGACTCTCTTAAAGCTGCAGTCTGCAGGATTTTTTAAAGCATAATGCCTGGAACTGTCCGAGGATTCTGAAAGTAGTATATTAAATACCCAATTATGAAAAGAAAAAAACGAGTTCTCTAGGTCACCTATATGTCCCGACATTCCCTCCAAAGTTGCAGAGCGGTCCGGTAAAAGGTAACCAATCAGGATGTGAGTTGGGCTCTGCTGCCTGTCAACTTCTCAACTACTTGTCAACTACTAACTGTATCTTCCATGTTCACGCAAATTGCAACTGACAGTGCGAGGAATATTGTACGCGCATCTGGCGTGCACAGACGTCGTGCACGAGTTCTCGTAGGCGGGACAGGAAGTTGAATAATTTTTTATTTTTCGGTTAAAAAATGGGCATTTCTTGCATTTTGCGACTTCAAAGGTAACCATTGTCAACTTCAAGCGTTCTGATAGATCATGTGCAACCCCTAAAATGCAAAAATCGGGACTTGGCGTATGACAACAACAAATCCTGCAGACTGCAGCTTTAATGCATCAAACCGATGCCCCAAAACAAGCCGTTAAGTTGCACTGCATTTAAAAATTGCTTTTTTTTTGCTGTTCTGTACTCTCTTCTGAGATGACTTTCAAATGATCCCAATTTTGGAGACATCTGCTCTCAATGAAAAGTCAAAAACATCAGCAAAGTCATCTCAATTTGTCCAGATGATGACACAGATATCTGGACTGAACTTCTTGGGAATACATGCAATCAGTTGTTAAGTTTGTTCTCCTGGTTTTCATATAGGACTGCTCTAACTCCTTAAGAAAAAAAAAAGTGAGTTTAATCCAGACTAAAGTAAAGGAGTCTCTTCCATCGCACTCCATAGAGCAGTGCTACGAGTATGGCTAAAAAGTACTGTTATGCAATCAGAGCTGATTTAGAAATAATTCAGAACTACATGAAATGCACTATTACATGTTCAAACAACCTTGACAGCTGCATCAATGAGAGTTTAAAAGGTTACAACTGCAACAGCATTCTTGTAATCTTCTATTCCACTTCCATTTGGTGAGCAGTCTACCACAATATGAAGCAAGTCTTACCCAATCTTAATTAGGCTTTTATAACTTGTTATGATTATACTTTAATTGAGCTCCTACTCCAAACGGCAGCGAAATAATAGTTTTGTGTGCTCGCAGGCTTTGCAAACACTAGCAGCGGCATGGCACATGACCCAGCAAATGGTGTGTCAAATTAAATTGTTGTGCAAACAGCATCACCACGTTACCACCCGGGGCTCACAGAGACGAACAGGGAGGCTCACAGCGGCGAACAAACACATTTAACCATCACGCACAAAGTTAGGAGAAGACATATGACGCACAGCCAGCAGAGTGGCAACCTTAAATCCTGTTAGGCATGTAGCTGCCAAATAAAAAACAGCATTTATCAGCAGGGTGAAGGTAAAAGCACTTTCACTCTAACAAACAAATATAGATAAACATAGGCAAATAAAGTCCTGAAAGTACCAATGCAAACCACTCAGATTCATTAGTTTATTTACCCAAACTGTCCACTACTTTTCCTTCAATTTTCATTTATCATCTCCCAAACATGTCATAAGCTTTTTCAAACCCTTCACTGCATTATTTTTTATTTATTTATTTTTGTAAATAAGAGATAAAGGTGAAATATATAACTTTTCTGCGCTAACACTGCCACAAACATCTATACCCAAAGTTTATTTTCTGCTCAGTTGTGTACTTAAATGATTCTAAATCTGTATCATTTTCAAACCCACAAAAATCCATAATATTCATGTCATTTTTTTCCTTATATTTATCTAGTTTCAAGCCACAAATTTACAACGTTATTTTAAGATCTTGTTGGTTTTTTACATTAAGGATTTTAGATATCAGCTAACTGGATCTGAAGTTTGTCCACCATTAAAGAAACATTAAATTTTTACTTGAAGCTACTCTTTTCAGCGCTTTTACGGATTTTTATGTCCCAGTCTGTTTGTTTTGGAGAGGAGGAGATGCCTGCTGAAAATTCAGCTCCTGGTAAAAACCTCAACAATGAACATTAAAGGAATCCTGACAACTCCTCTGATTCCACACGACTAAACATCGCCAAACTCCTTCTTTTGTCACATGTGCACACCACAGAAAGTCACATACTGTCACATACATTACATAAGTAATCATAATCAGCTTTCAAAGGCTACTGTGCATAATATGTATGTAACTGCTGAGTGTCATCTCCTCCTCGGGTCAGCACAACCCCCCACATCACAGGAAAACAATATATGTGGTCATTTCTCACAGCAACACAGCTGAATGAAGGTTTTGTCTCTTGTGGATGGCTGACAGTGGGTGTGTCTGTCTGCAGCCTTGAGGCTTAATGAGGCACCTCTGCAGAGTATAATGAATACAGTCGTCTGTAATCCTGTCATTCACACGAGCGTGCAGACAAAACCTCTGACTCACACTGCTGTTTCTAAACTACAGCCTTCTTCCCTACTAAAGGATAAGGATATATTTGAATCCGTTTGTCCTCTGAATGAGAACTGTATACCTACTTTCTGAAGTGTGTAGGATTTGGTGGCACCTAGTGGTAAGGTTGCAGCCAGGTGAATACCCCTCCACTCATTCCAAGCATGTCGAACAACCCACAGTGGCCCTGATAACATTCGTAAACACAGCATTTACGTACAAAGAGACGGAGCAGCTTTTGCAAGAACAGAGCAGCAAATAAGAGGAATAAAATGTTATTTGCAGATTGTTTCACAGCAGGTAAGGCGCAAATAAACACAAGGTGCTTTGTTCATGAGTAACAGGTGTCCAGGAGCATGATAGAGGAACTGTTTTTTTGTGAAAATCCGGGAACATGATGTTCCACAGGCATGTCTAAAAGGCTTGACGTAGTTGAATGCAGTCTACTTGTCATATCTGGCTGATCGGTCTTATAATATCTTTTAACAGATGATAACTGATCAATAATGCATGTCTTCCTCATTCACTTGTCTCTCCAGTTTGAAATGAAGTCCTAGCAGACAACAAGACTTGTTCTGCATGCTAAGGCTATAGTATATTTCCAATCTATCCTGCATTTACTCCTCTCAGGCATGCTCATTCATCATTCAAGGCCTTCATCGCTGTCATTTGTGTTACCATTGTTCTCATCAGTTAATCAGGTCTCGTGACACCTATTTGGCTCATATCATCATGCAGCTCAAAGGGAAATTGGCATAGTATAGCTTGAAGGTAACGTACAAATGCAAAAAATACTAATTGCAGCCTGTTAGGTGATTTGGTTTTCCGTTCTGGAATGAAAATTTCATTCTAAGCTGATGAAAAACAATTTATCCGTAGTTTCAGTTGATTAAAAATTAGGGAAATATGATTTCTGCCAAAAACCTCACTGTGCAAACAGTGTTTTTATGTCTGCAGAGGTAAAGATACAGTCACGTTACAAATCTCTCCTACAGATATTTCAATGCAGAATCCAAAGAGTGTCTGCACAAGTCTGCTCACTGTTTGACTCAAAATAAATAGTTGATTGCTCTTTTTATCTTGTCAAGGCAGAGTTTTTACCTTGAAAAGAGAAAAAGAGAATATAAATGACGTGCAGTGTGCAGACTCTTTTGTGTCTTTTGTGCCCTGCAGTGAAGTGTGCCTTGCAACTTTTCCCCAAATGTGCATCTTCTGTCTGCAGTTATGCCTTATGAGGTTTTGTTTTTTTTTTCCAACTTTGACCATGAAGGCTCCATCAGTCAGTCAATACATCATGCCTTTATTTTTAACATTATCACATAAACAGGCGAGATAATTGTAGCCTTGCTTTCCTGTCCTTTATGGGGAAAAGTGCAGCACAGTTTTATAAAAAGGAAATATGCATACCTTAGTTTTTAGAAGTGTCAGGTGATACAATTATGGAGCTGTACACCTGCATGACTGGGTGTGATCATCCTGCAGTAGCCAGGCAGCTAATGAAGGAGCCACTGAGGGGGAAGCTTGAGTGAAGCAGCTGGAGCTAATCAGCTAATGTGAGCGCTCTGCCCGGACTAACACAGTGCTCCATAACACTGTCCTGGGTAGCTCTGTACATGATATTATTGGAAAGAAACTGGGAGCCAAGGTTGCATTTCAAGTTAGGCTTAAAAATTAAAAACTCCAAAAATACCACTGAAAGTCCAGCAAGCAGAGAACAAGGAGAGTTCAGAGCGCCCAATCTATCAGGGTTCATTTATTTATTAGTTTCTGTTAGTCGGTGTGTTTCTATCAACGTGTTTTTATGTGCATGAAATCAAAGTGGAAGAGTGGAAGATAAAATATCAAAAATTCTTTTCTACTGGGCTGAGGTGAATTGTTGGTGTATAAATCTATTAACAAAGTCCTGCCATGCATGAAGCATGTAGCTTTGTCATTCCTCACTGAAGAGAAAAAAGGCAGCAGATAGAATCAAATCTGTGCGGAGCCATGAGGAGAATGTGTCCTTAAATAATAGAAATAACTCATATAAATGACATATTGCATATGATTTTTTTACAGTGTAAATTGCTTTATAGAGGAAAGAACACAAAATTTGAGTGAAAGTTGTTATCACAAAAAGGGAATAAAATGGAATACGAAGCATTGCTTTTCTTAAAAAAATAAATTTACATTTCCAATTACAGCTTGAACATTTCCAATAAACAATGCATGATAATAATAATAATAATAATAATAATAATAATAATAATAATAATAATAATAATAATAAAAATATTATTATTATTATTATTATTATTATTATTATTATTATTATTGTTATTGTTATTGTTATTATTATTATTATTATTATTATTGATGCATTTTTATGTATCCATCAGGGCTAACTTTATTGATTTTTTTTAATTCTCTCATGGTGGTTTCATAATCTGTAACTGCATGTTATGTTTCATATACTTATTAAACCTTTTTTAATATATTCAACAGCAAGTAACCAGAGTCAACAGATACATTCAGTGTAGTGAAAACAGGAGCATCTCTCTGAAATATGGTCAAACAAGAAGGAACCATAAAGGTCAAGTATAAATACTGTAAGTAATCAGTGATGGAAGAGTACATTTACTCAAGTACTGTTCTGTACAAGTTTTAAGCATTGCCCAAACTCTTAACCCCCATTCCAACTGGTTGCATAATGCACCTTTAAAGTTTTAAAAGGGAAGCTTTTGAAGCAGAGTGCATACTTTTATAGGAATACATGACATGACAGAAACAACACTTATCATGATTTAAATGATGGCTGTCATCCAGAGAATGGATCGTGTCTTAACCTCTCTCTGTCCCCCACTGTTCTTACACTGAGGTTTAAATTACATTCAGCAGAAAGGTTTCAGACACTTGACAGAAATCTTTCAGTGGAATCTCCAGCAGTGTGAGGCAGACGACAGAAGAATAAATTGGTGTTGGCAGCTTTAATAGACAACTTTGTTGAGATGTCAGACCTGATTGGAGATTGTACAATTCGGCTTATGTTTCTCCCATCGCCTTAACAGCTCCAGATTGAGCATTGAGGCTCGCTGGAGGATTTTATACAGTAGTGGATCAGCTGAGGTCACAGATAAGGATGTGTGCTGCTGGTGTTGATTTTACCACTTATGTTAGACAGAAACTGTACAAATAGGCATTGTTGTTGAGATTTTAACTTAATGCATCAAGCCTGGAACAGAGAGAGAAAATTGTAGAAAATTGTTGCTGTAAAAAGTGACCGAAACTAAAATTCTGATATATGTGTCAAAATCACTTTTTTTTTTTCAACATATCATTTAAAATGTTGCAAAAGAAAACAGTTTGGAATGGTAGATCCTGAGAGAAACCTTAAAACCTGCACCCCTGAGCAACACAGATAAGTCGACTGATTGATAAGTGATTGATTCTGCTGAAACGAACTGTCTTGTAACAAATATTCACTAGGAATCTATTTACACAGAGCAGAGAGGAGAGGACAGGAGAGATGGCAAGTAGAGATTGTAAAAAAGCAAAAGCTCAACATATATATAAAATGTGGAGACCCATTTTTTTCAATATTAATGACACTTTTGAGCACTCAGCAGTGTTATTGTAATCATGTATATTTTTCCTTTATGATTTATATTATAACTGTTATCCTGCACAAAATATGATTTAGTCATTCTAATTTCAAGTCATGTTTGTGCTGATTCCATAGAGCAAGTGAAATAACAGGGCACAATGAGTGAAATGTAAAAAGACCAAAAATGCCCTGAAACAGCTTGGAAGTCAGAGGGTTAAACAATTTATAAATACTTTATATATCCTTAGATTGTTCCTGAAATACAATCGCTTTAACTGAAATACAACAAAAAATATCCCACCTGTCTGATGGCGTACAGCAGCTTGCTGTAGGAGTAGATGATGACGCTGAACGGCAGGACCAGGCAGAACATGAACAGGCAGAGGATGTAGGAGATATTGTTCGTCGTCTGGGTCCTCCAGTCCACTGAGCAGGTGGTGCCGGGACCCTCGGGCCCGTAGCTGCTCCAGCCCAGCAGCGGCGGTACAGTCCAGCCTATAGAGTAGAGCCAGGAGAAGCAGATCCCTCCCAGCGCCGGGCGGAAGTCTCTGCCATCGGCTATGGTGGGCTTTATCATGGTGCAGTAACGCTCGTAGGACAGGACGGCCAGGGAGATCAGGGACACCACGCCTGAGGAAGAAAGAGGGTAAGACAATGGGGAAAAAAGCAAAATATCATATAAGTGTTTTCTGTATCTGAGTCCTATTTCTGCTTTTTTCTCTGGATGCTTCCTCTCTACGTTTTTCTCAATATGCAGCCAGATAAATGATGGTTCAGGCAGGAAGAATATATAAATTACTAGTCAAAGGTTTGGAGGGGAAACTTGTCTTTCAGTGGTTTTTCTTTATTGTTTTTAATTATTTTTATCATTGTAGATGAATACTTAAGACATCAAAACTATTTCAGAAAAATATATGGAATAGTGGGCCCCACGGTGGCGCAGTGGTTAGCCCTCATGCCTTACAGCAAGAGTGCTTGGTGCCGAGGGTCGCGAGTTCGAATCCAGGGCCGGGCACTTCTGTATGGAGT
>JAOWBC010000812.1:3275401-3290974 GCA_028566105.1 Hypoplectrus providencianus | reverse complement strand
AAATAGAAGCATTGCCTGATTTATTCACCATTAACACAAATCATATGACATCAATTGAACCTCCAAGATATTGTTCTTCTTTCATCTATTCATTCCAGTTCACTTGGCCATAAAAAATTTAATCTTTTTTTACAAATGTATTTAGCTTTGTTCTTTTACATCCCCCGTGGCAAGAGTTCACCTCAATTCAATTTGAGCTTGAAGTTTAGTCACAAGTCCTGTTTCCCTGAAGAGCATGCACCATCAGAATGCCATTTACTTGGGATTTAATAAGGATCACAACTTGTGATATTTTGAAAAAGAGCATGTGAGGAGACTTGAATGTAGTAACAGCTTTAAAAAAAAAAAAAATCAGCTCAATGACGCATGCAGCCACATTGCATTCATCAAATTTTACATCCAATATGTTGAAGAAAAGAGACGCCGCCAATTCAGATTATATGAATTAAAAGTGCTGTCTTGATGCAAAATCAGCTGTTGCAAGACACTTTGCAAATAGCAGTCATTCTACTTTGTAATATTTATATATAAATAAGATAGAAACTAATCTAGATGTAGCTATAAATAGCTTTCTGTGACTTTGCTGTAATGCTTTATTGCACTAGTGGCTCCCATCCCCAGTGTATGGGTTTTGTGTCAATGCTATGGATTTGTGTGCTCGTAATGACTTCACCCGCTGGCAATCAGCTACATGTGTGCTCAGTCGAGCCCTTGATCACTGACTGTGTGCACCTGCAGTGTAACCCATTAACGCCTTATCTTGCACTGAGGAAAGTCTACCATGGACTGCAACAATGACGCATTCTTTTTTTCCCAAAAAGCCCCTCAGCATACCAAATAAGAACATTTAAAATCCAGTCTCTAGTTTGAATCTCTTATTGGATCTCTGTGTGAGTTGCTAAAATGAAATAAACAGAGCACAGGCAGTTTTGAAAAGAGAATGACTCGAATTTCACTTTATTATAAAACGTCGGAGGCCTTAATTGCATTTGTCATTAATAAGCTGCTCTAAAGTTACAGTATAATGCAGTCAGCGTCACATACAGCAGAGTGACTACAACAGCTGCGCGAGAGGGAAACATGTCTGATACAGAAACACACAGAAACATGATTCTTTTACACCTTTCTGTCACCTGTTGGACTTTTGTTTGTTATTGTATCTTGGAAAAGAGAGACACCTGCAACTGATGCCATTGCGCATGCAAATTAGCTGCTAGAATGGAACAATCCCATTCCTATCTCTGTTTAGCTGCTTATGATTATTAAGAGATCACATTTATGATCAATGTCTGCACAGATCCTACACTGTGTGACAGAAATGGACGTAGTCTCTATTTTGATTCCTTGAAATTTGCATTTTGGCTGTCACCAATTTTGGTATTTGGAGCCAAAAGTGACAAGAGAGCGTATTGAACTAAGAACCAAGGATACTTTGCACCAAAAACAGGTTCACAGCTGTTAAAGTATAGAAAAAATACTTTGGCTTATTTGTATTTCTTTAAACCAACTGCAATTATTTGGGATCAAGCTGAGTGCAAGATGCAGCAACAATATCTCTACAAAACTGATAAAATTGAAAGCATGATTGCCCCACTGACACATTGGTAGACCATATACCATGAAGGCTGAGTCAGGACCAGAGTTTGAAACTGGCCTTTTTTCTCTTGTTGCATGTCCTCCTTTCTGTATCCCGCTTCCACTCTCTGTCACTATCTAATAAAGCATGAAAATACCCCCCAGGATTTAAAAAAAGAATGATAGCGGAGAAAAATCTGTCTGAACATGCAGGCAATGGCAGTCTTTTGTCATTAGTCTATGACTAGTGAGTCAGATCACAATGTGACCTGTCCATAAGGCAGCGATGCCCATCGGATATACTTACACCAGTTGTATGTACCAGTGCCATTTCTATTGCAGCTGAGCGTCTGCATTGGTCTAGTGTTCCATTCCAGCTGTTTGTGGTAATGCACTAGAGTTTGCCAACCGCCACAAAAATCAAGAAAATAAAACGCAGAGCTCCTATTAGGCTGTTGCACACTGGATAAGTCTGGATGATGACATTTACACCACATCTGCTTTACCAAATATTGTTTCTCTAATTGGGATCAATTTAACCAATAATAAGATTATACTGTACTAAAGAACACTTGAAAGACAATAATTAAGACAATAACCAAATCAGGAAAATATTTGAGGCAATCACTAGGTCATAAATAAAGGTAGTAAATTAAGTAAATCTATATAATCTTGACTCTTGAAGTCGCCCCCTGATGGTCAATACAAAAAATGCAGGTTTAAGAGACTTCCACACTGTCTACACTTTGCCAGACCTGGAGAATACGTCCATTTCTTTAACACAGTCACACACACACTCACACACACACACATACAAAGCAGCCTCCTATTGCACATTGAAGCGCCTCAACATGTGTTAATGATTATCATGCAGTCGTCAATTTCACGGGAAGAAATACCAAACACCAATTTGAGGTTGATTAAATACTCAGTGCGCTCATACCCTGTGTTCATAAGGAGATGGTAGATATCCTCACATTTCTGTTTTAGCATCATATTGCCTACTATAACATCTAAAAATCACGCCGTTATAAAGCCTAAAAAGCTTTGTTTACAACACAAATGATACAATAACAATACCTGATATGCTTCCAGTCCATATCAGCATCTGATTCACTTCACTAACTAGATAGATTTTATTCTGACCAGCAGTTAATGAGTCCTCAAAAATATCCACTTGTGTGTCGACACACTCAGTAAAGTGCTATATACAATACAGCATCTTATCAGTACATTTTCATAAAAACATACAACTATATCGTTAGCTGACGTTTCCCTGATTTTATAACCGCTTCATTAACAGCAGAAAGGCATGGGCATTTACAGCGTTGAAACAAAAATGTACGATTTTGCATGCACACACACACACACACACACACACACACACACTCACACACATCTTACATGTGCGTACACACAGTACACTCGCGGGCAGCAAAAGCTTGCATCACAGCGACCGTAACTTCTCATTGTACGAGTCATAGTAAAAAAAAAAAAATACATAAATAGCAACTGTTTTAAATAATGCGTCATTCAACAGGCTGCTCTGTAAGCTAATGATGAGCATGCGTGTGTGTGACACTGGTAATAGCAGGTCTTCACAGTACATAAAGTGAGGCACATATACTGCTTTATATGTATGTTCCTCCATTCATTAAAAATCATCAGTGTGACTCGGGTGCTCGGAGCGATGAGTCATCCACGCAGGTCGTTGTTGGCGTGCTGACCCGTGTTACAACAGGAGCTCGTAAGTGCGTGATTACCAAACAGTTTGTCCTCCTGCTGTCACTTCCTGTGAGACACACACAGAGGGAGACAAGATCATATGTCCCAGTTAGAAAATCAATTATGTAACGGCAAATCCTATGTGAAGATGTTTGAAGTGAAGTGAAAACTTTTTTAACACCAAAATGTGCAATTGTTCTGGTTGTTGAATTGAAGTTATTATGTCGTATTTGTACTGGCGGATCAGGGAGATGGCTGATTTTTAAGGTACCACACTATGATCAGCTGTCATTTCCACTGGTTTCAGTGTTACAGCAACAGTAGAGTGAATGAACAGAATTATTTCAACTGTCATCAATTGTGAATATGAATGAATTTTTCTGTGAAATGCCACCTGTTTTGACCTTGTTTCTTAAATCTATAAACAGAATCAGATCCGTAATCAGAATGGATCTCTGACCCCTGACCCCCTCTTTCAAGTCCCAATTTCAGACAACCATTGAACTATAAATGTGAAAAAACCTCACTAGCAAGGACACGTTTTTTTTTTTCAGTTTAATGAAGTCATTCTCAGAAAAGCTCTGACAGCATGTTTGTGCAGTGACTTGGCAACTTAACAGTAACAGGCACCATCCAGACGGACAAAAGAAGAACAGATGGAGCGACACTGTCATCCCATACGTGGTTGTTGTCAGATAAACTAGAGGGTGATAGGGTTATAATGATTACTGACGCCAAATGAGAAAAACACAGGCAGAAAAGAACAGCTGCAGCAAACTGTACAGGAACAAAACTTCCATTCTTGAGCAGTGTCAGCTGTTTTTCTCTTTTCAAAGTAACTTTCCTAAGTTTAGGTTTATTTACCTGTTTCGATGTGGTCCGTAAGAGTCCAGCATGACCGAGCTGGCCTGCTCCAGGTTAAACTGGCAGCGCTGCAGAAGCTCCTCACATTCGGCTCTGGACCGAAGGCCCAGACGAAACAGCTGCTCCACCTACATCACAGACAGCAGGGAGACTGGCGAGTTGTTTAGTGTGGACTAATGTGTTTTATGACTTGATATGTGGGCATGACCTTGATTATTTTGGGCAGCTTCAATTTCACATGCTGTGCTTTCATAGTTCACTTAAAGGAAAAACTTCAAAACTTTGACACAGCGTCTTTGTAAATGCACAGGAAAAAAACAATGATGACTCACTTGTATCTATTTGTCCAATCTGCTTTGTTGTGTCTGAAAAGTCATTGCATGTTGGCTACTAATGAATAATAATTACACAAGTAAAAAAAAAAAGAAAAATGGTTCAAAAGCCAATCTCCCAAACTACTGCATTGGAACATTTTGGTACCTTAGCAAATGATGATTTATGGTGTCATTATACTATAACTATCAGTGGGATTATAGAACCTTCTAAAAAAATATAATAATGTTCTGCAGATTATTTATTCTCAACCGGTTATTAATTTTCCTGTTGTGATGGTGCAACAACATTACAGAAGTTAATAAAATAGAGACTTTGGGTAGTTCAGGTGGTTACAGAAGTTTTTCATTGACATGTTCCATACATAGTCATCCATACAATTCCGTGCTGTGTCCACAACCTTTCTCTAACAGAGGCTCATATGGTACAGGGAGTTTAATTCACAGTCTAACCTGGTTGGGATGAAATAATAAATGAGTCCTCTTCAAATGATTTGTTTAAGAGCACCTGGTCCATAGAGCAGAGTTTAGCTTTCAAGGTTAACAAAGCTTTTAAAATAAAAATGTAAGTGTACCTTCAAGTGATTAATGGCCTGAGGGATGCTCCAGTTATGGCTCTGCAGAGCTGCCTGACACTCCTCCAGCGTGACACCATGTACTGCTCCTTGGACCTGTCAACAACAATGCCATGGATTTATAATTTATTGAGGATTATATTCGGAGAGACATGCCTGGACCTGATGGATTGTTCTTACTTAATACAATGATAACTGCCAGTTTCAGTAAGTATATAATGTTAAACTTTCAATTGTAAACAATTACAAAGCCATGAAAAAGTACAGAAACTACATGCTCAGTATTAACAACAGCATTCAGAATATAATCGAACAAGTAAAATATTAAATCAGCCCCAAAAAACTCTTTAAAGTTGGAATTTAAAACTTGCTAAATTAGTTTTACAATTAATAAATTTGCAGTTAATTGTGTAGAAACAGTTATCAGATCAGACACTCCCACAAACTGTGAGGAAACTGCTAATCAAGTTCATTATTTTCCTTTACGGTAATCCTGAATGAAGATTAAAACAATCACGAGTCCAGACAGTGTGATGGAAAGACTGTTTGACTGTGATGAGCTGCTTTGTCTTTTCAGAAAATTAATGACTATGACAAGGCTGTGGGATTTAATTAAAGAGCCAAACCTTTTCCCTCATCAATTATTATTACTATTTATTCATGTGTATGTTTTATGTCTATTACTTATTATTTTTTGCTATTATTTATTCATTTTGTTTCAATTAACTGGATTTCTGGCACTTTTAAGGTAAAGGAATGATCATTATCAGTTTTAGAGCCAACAGTGACATGATGTTTTTTGGATGTTATTCTCTGTTTGTAAAATGTAATACAGAATATTATTTTAAGAATGAAAAGTTACCAAAAAAAGTTTTTGTTTGTCTTTAAAACTGGTCAAAATAAATTATAACCCCTGCATAAAGTTACATCCCAAAATGTCAGTTTTAATGGATGAAAACTGACATTTCCCTTCCCTTACCTGTGTGACACTCTGTTCCTGTTGCATGCTGGGAGCTGCAGTTCGCCCGTTGTTATTGTTGTAGGAGGAGTTTGGCTTTGCTCCACCGGGATGCTGAATCATGGGTTTGACTGCCGCCATATTAGCTGCTCCGTATCTGAAAGTAGAATAAATGTGTATGAAGTATCACACAAATAAAACAGATCAGATATTGTTCAATAAAAGCTGCACTTTTATTGATGTACTGAAGCAAAGTTGTAAAGCTGAATTAATAGGTGGTCTACATGTAAAAGTTAAAAAATGGAAAAGAAAACAAAAACAAACAAACAAAAAAAACTTTAATCACAATTTGAGCCACTTTTTCATTAGGGCTAAAAAATACTTGTTGTTTGTCCCTGACTGATGCTTTTTATGTTGTAGAATGACACATTTTGACAGGAGATTAGAAACAGCTGGAATCTAGGTAAAGACTGCTGAGAGAAGACAAAAACATATACATGAAAGTGTCTCGGAGGGTGGCGTCACACTGTGCACAGCAAATTAAAAAAAGGACTGAACCTGTCTAAACGTTTTATTGTGCCTGACTGAACAACACTTCACATGCAGCGCAGTCAGGCTGTCAGTCAAACAGCACTTTCTCACTCTGTATTGAGTGACGACTGCTGCTCTCTCCGGGTGTTATGGGAAGGATTCTTTTCTGACTGTGGCAACACGTCCTTCTTTAGTGTTTTTAGTGTTTTAGGAGCAGTCACAATGAGCCGGAGATGCTGTTTTATTGAACAAACAGGACCTTGCAAACCAAACAATGTCTCAGCTTGACTTGGACTCAAGTGGAAATGTGGCAAAAGACACGTAATCATTGTTTTTTTAGTAGACATAAGCAAGCACAGAAGCGTAGGAATGGACTGATGTGGATGTGGGCAGCAGCAAAGTGTGTTTCAGCAGCTTAAAAAGTCAATATCAGTATAAATATTCAGAATGATTTTGAAACTTCACGTCGCTCGTTCATACATGGAACCAAATCTGTTAAATCCATCTCTGCTCTCTTCAAACACACCAGACTCCTTTGACAAAATCAGTATTTTTACCTCACAGAACACTGGAGTTTTTTTTTGCATAATTGCGTGACTTTGGTGTTTTAAATCACATAAACTTAAAGATGAAGGTAGCGGTAGACTAGCAGCAACTGTGTCCTGAGAGTCCTGAGTTTTTTTTAAAGAAGTCTGGTGGTTTATAGAAGCGCATAGATAACAGCACTTTAAAGGTCTGCCTGACAGGTATATAAATTTAAGTTAATACTATAAAACTAAACTAAACATCCAAACTAAACATGGTGTAAATTTGAACACAAATGAAAGTGTTTTACATTTTGCTGCTGCCCCCATCCACAGCAGTGCATTCCCTCGTTTCTGTATTAGTATTCCTGACTGTTTCTCCAAAGTGGAGGTGGGTTGACCACCATCTACTGCAGGTAATAAACTGATTATGGATTAATAACTCACACAACTCTACTTCAAAAAATCTGAACTTTCCCTTTAAGTTTTCCAAATAAACTTGAATTGTTCATAAAGAGGAGGACACTTGTCTAACGGAGCCAGATGGAGAGTTTTAATAATCAGAAACACACCTTTCCAGAAAAGCTGGTCGCTCTGGCAACGGGGCGGGGGTGGAGCTCTGGGAGCTGTCAATCAGCGAGGAGAGGCCACGCCCCTCGCGAAAGGCGAGAGGATCCAGTAAGGAGCTTGATGAGTAGGAGGAACCTCGAGCTGTGAGCCGGGAGGAATTTGATGTGGCTTGAGCCTGGGAGGAGGAGTTGCTGGAAGTCAGAAGAGGACCCAGGAGTCCAGACGCCCGGCGTGGGGAGACGGAGAGGGGAGGAGGAGGCAGGGCCACAGGGTAGGAGGACAGCGGCGGCACCAGTGGGAGGGGAGACGAGGAGCGGGAGCCCGGCTGAGAGAAGGCGTGGTCTCTGGGCGGGATCTGAGGAGGCGTGTCTTCCTCGTCCCCGAGAGAGATGGAGCTGGAGCGGGCCTGCGGGTGGGCGGTGCGCGTGGAGAGGTTGCGCTTGGAGGGGCGCAGCGGGGGGACGGGGCTGCGAGGAGGCAGCACCGGCCGGTCCTCGAAGGTGCAGGAGAAGGAGGATGTGGAGGTGGGGGAGGGCGGGGGGAGGCAGATCTGACGGTGGGGGCCCAACGGAGCCAGGGGCATCGGGAGAGGGGAGGAGGGGAGGGAGCGGCCTGTTGCCATTGGGACCTGGAGCTTCACCATCACCTGCGGCCACAAAGAGGGACAAAAATATCAGAGTGTGTGTGTGTGTGTGTGTGTGTAGTCATCACAAAGAAGTCTGACTCATCACCTCTCTCTGCAGCTCCTGAAACAGGTCAGCTGACTGTGACTCGCTCCTGCCAGCCATAGTGGCGCCGGGCATGGCTGTAGCGTCTTCAGTGAATCCCTTGTTGATGGACCGTACCTCCTGGTCCTCCGATTGGTCCTCGAGCTCCGGGGCAACCTCGTCGTAAGCTGGCTGAGGGAGAGGCCAATCCAAGATGGACGGAGTGTCCTGAGAGTGAGAATGATGGACTTTAGAGAAAAAGTAATATGGAGTCAAGTCAAAAAATATGTACTAGTATTTTATTTATCCTCACCTTTTTTCCTTTTTCCCTCCACCTGTGTATATATGTATAAGAAAAGTGTGTACTTGTTTGAAAGATAATGTCACTAAAAATGTTATTATTATTTTGGCAATGACATATATTTACATTTTATTATGAATTATTAACAGTTAATATTTATACAAATTAAACTTATTGATGCTATATTAATAAAAAAAATTTTTATGAGACAAACACTTAATTTAATTTTGCATTATGGTGATTTATTTCCCTCCACTATTTGTTGCTCGGTTATTTTTTTTCCCCTACCATTGTTAAACAATATCTTGTTTTATCTATATATATTATAGTATGGACTGTTTTTGAGATCAATAACAGGAAAAGGTGGTATAAAAATATTATGACTCTCTTCTAAAATTTACAATCAGGATACGGAGCCACTGCAATGCAAAGTGCATCTCTAACTGCTTAAATGGCAAGAAGTTTTGGCATGTTTGTTTGTTGTTTACATTTATAAACAACATATTTCTATTCTGAAGCTCCACATAAACTCAGCTTATTGAGAGGGAGGATCCAAGGGAGCCAGAATATGAGAGAAAAAACAGGAAACCACAAAATGTGGATGTGCACATGATAAATAAGTGAGCACATATCCATCACACTCACACTCCTGGGGCTCTTCAGAAACAAAAGTTTATTGAAAACATTTCTTGGCCAAAGGCTGAAGCACTTCTCGAGAGAAAACCAAAGTGAGATTCGGCGCTGAGAGGTGACAGGACTTAAACGCTATTCGCTTTTTGCCGGAGAAGCACAATTGGAGGCTGTGTGTTAGTGTGCAAAGGCAGATCAAAAAGGTCAAATGGTAACTGAATTCTTTAGATCAGATGTGATCATGTGTGAAAACAGAAAAAAAAACAGCTCCCTGTCTCATGATTGCAGATATTTTGCGCTGTATCAGAAAATGCAAAATCATGGTCATATCTAATATCTTATCTTATCTAATATCTTTGAATGCTTCATCTTTGTTAGTTAGTGCCTAATAATGCAGAAAAATTATCTTAGTTGGTGGATCTTATTACTTACGTTATTACATATCATCTCATGGCTTTGCATGTCTTGTATTGTATCTGTGCAAAGTATGTTAATATCTTAAATAGTCCCTAAAAAGCAGAGTGATGTCCTGTTATATGCTTTCTTTTTGTGTTCTTTTACTAACTTTCTTCTTTTATTATTGCTCTGCATGCTTCTAAACGATCTGAATCTTAATCCTAACTCTTAAAGTAAATGCAGCAATATTTATGTGCAATATCCCTGTTGAATAATAATTAATTTTAAGGAAAGTTTACTGTGTTTTCATGGATTTCTTATGCATTTCCATTGTAATTACATGAGAAGCTTGCACCCAGAAAGTTTCAACAAAGTACTTTAATGCTCAGCTACCTTCCCTCTGTAACAGTACCTTCAGCGTGTCCTCGTCCGGCTGCCACGCCTCGGTGAGCGGCGAGGGCGTGGTCGAGCTGAAGCTGTCATCAGTGAAGTCGATGAGCGACACCTCGCTCTTGGCAGAGCGCACGCCTGACCCCTCCCACGGCCGGAGCTTCAGCCCCAGGGACGCGCCCAGCCTCTTCAGCCCGGAGGAGGCGCTGGTGTCGTCATCGTCTTCGTAGTCGTCCATGACGGAGTCGTAGAACGGCTCTGGAAGCAAAAAAACGTGTAAAGTCAGGAAACATGAGAATGGAAAAAAAAAGAAGAAGACAGATTTTAGATAACAGAAGAAGAGAAGAGAAATGCTTACTCTTCAGCAGGACAGCAGGTTGGGGCGGACGAGGAGGAGGCTGCTCTGAAAAAAAAAAAAAAAAGGTTACACTATGCAGGAATTGTCACTTCAAGTTTGTTAACACAACATTCAAACGTTGAGCCTTGTCTACTTTGTGTTGCATCTTGCAATATTTTGTATTTATTTATATTTATAGATACATATCCAAAGCGTATGCCCCAAACACAGCAAAACACATACATCGTTTTTGAGGGAAATCCTCCATAGTATTACTTAAATTTCAAACTTCTTTAAAAAATGCTGGGTAGTTTCATCAATAGTAATGCATCAAAATCTATAAGATTATCAGATGTTTGTTAAATTCCAGGCCTATGAGAATCATGTATCCTTTAGATCCTATTTTAATAACTTCCTGTTGCCTGTTTTGGTATTAACCCAGCCTTAATTCATTGCTGCCAACTGTTACAGAACACAGCAGCCACACTGTTATGCAAACATGAAATCAGGGAACATATGAAGCCTGTACCTCCTTTACACTGACTCCACTTTGCCACTGAATTCCTGACAAGATACTTTGGCCTTGCATGGTCTCACCCTGAGCGTTTTAGCAGAACATACAGCACAGTACATCTAATCCCCCTCTGATTTACACATCAAGGGCAGTTAACCATCCCACGACCTCATCCTAAACTTTTTGCAGACAGGGCCTTCTGAGGGGCTGACTCTGGAATAGTTTCGCTGAGATATATGAACAGCAGATATATGAACAGCATATTTAAAGTAATGATTTAAAGGTGTCTTAAGGCGCACTGTTACTCCCAACCAATACATCTGCATGCATTCTTAACATGACTTACCTTCCCATTCATATGCATTAATGTCTGTACGCATGTGTGCATACTGTATTTAAGTGCATGTTTAAGTACTTTTGTTGAATTATGGTGTTGTAAAACACTTTGGCATACACACAGTGTGTTTCCTAATGTGCTTTATGGATGCATTTGATGTTAACCTTTGCATGAACTCAGACAAACAGCTGTTTTCAGCTCTGGGTTAGTCCCTGCATTTTTTCAGCTCCAATAAACTGTATGTGACTTTTAACTGGTTATGAAATAGTCCCAATTTATTGCTGATGGGTCTTAAAAATCTACATAAGCAAAGGAGACCATCAGCAAGAATATTTATAGTTTCTATATCATGATTTTTAAATGCATGCCACCATGCAAGTGAGGTTAGCAGGGCCTCCAGCAGCACCAGCCCACTCTGGACTGACTGGTTTAACTACCGCATTTGGGTTTCCGAAACATGTCATCCTTCAGTTTAGCAGAAACATATTTAGAAGTGCATGGTTTTCACTTGACAGGAAGGGACAAAATTTAATCTGTACTCACTTTAATGTAGTTTAAGTTGCATTAAATGGAAAAAAAAGTTAAGTTTGAATGTCTGTTTAGGTGCAGTACATGATTAACTGTACTTAGTTACATTTCACTTCTGACCACTAAGTGTTTAATTTTCTGGATGCATTTACTTTTGGAACGGTTGGGAAGTTTGGTCGGCCTCGCGGTGCCCGGCTCCATCCCGAGGATGTCAGGAGGGTCCATGGGGTTCCCAAGATACAGACTGAAAGGCAGCAAAGAGGAGAATCAGATTAAATGTAATACATGTGAACCAGCTCATTCATTCAGCAGTGGTTTCTATTCAGAACATTCTTATCTAAAAGCTACAGAATGAACCAGGAACCAACAACCTCTTCATTATATTTGCTACAGCCAATAAATAAAATTTGTTCCAGTTACCGCTGCCATTATAAATAATGATTTGAGCTTTGAGGCTATTTCTGGTCTTGCAACAGTTGGGAGTTGCTCTTTGGATTTGTGGATTTGATATGTGTTTGAATAAAAGCTGAACAAGTGCATCACCTGTTGGTGAACTGATGCACTGCTGCGCTCCAGTGGAGAGCTACAGAACAAGCAGAGCTCTAAAAAGCAACTGAAAATAAAGCATTCAGTGAAAACTGTTTGGATGTTGTTTCTCCAAACTTTATCAAAGAGAAATCTAGATCTAGATCTTATTTTGTGGTGCAAGATAAGCCCGAAGGTATCAAAAATGATTTAAAAAGTACAACTATATTAACTTAAGACATCATTATGTTTATTCATAAGCTATTTTTGCCATTTTCTTGTAAAATATCGGACACTTTCAGTTCTTTGAGCTTGTCAATGCAACAATTCAAGAATCAGAATGAAAATGTAAAAAGTGACAGAGATTTATATATCTGTTATTGTGATCATAGGGGTTCAGTATGCAGCTCAGGTGACATTCGCCAGGTATATTTTTGATTAGATGTGACTTAGTTTCAGTTGATTTGGTTCCATGAATCCACAAGTTTCCCAGCATGACTTGTGCTTGAGCTTCAACAATGCTGAATTTTTATGCATTTTCATCATTTTTTTCTGCGTCCTGCATACTGAGATGATGTCCAGCACTTTGATTGACTATTATTTTAGAAGTCAAACCACTGCAGGAGACATTTTAAAGTCTGGCTGTGAAAGCAGGGAAGGTTGTTCTAGGTGCTTGATGTCAATCAGACTGCTCTGATGTGGGTTAAAGGAAGGTTAACCTGTCAGTATCTTTGCTGAGACACCCAAAGAGAATACTGGGTGTCTCTACAAAGTCATGAGCAGATTTAAGGTGAATATGATAGAAACTATCCCAAAGAAAGGAAATGCAGCTACAGCAAACACTGGGTTAAAGCCTTGAAACAATTTGCATGATTTGTGCTATTTTTACAATTCCACACTGTGGAATATGATGCTAGGTGACACAGAAGACAAAAATGTGGACTGCCCCGAAGCAGTGTGTCCCACATTTGTTTGTTGGGATATAGTCACCCTATACAGAGCACACTGGCTGTTTTCCAAAGTTAACAGTGCTTTTTGTTGAGTAAGAGAGGTCTGCTTTTTAAATGTATTCTTATTAAGATCTGTTCAGCTTGTGGTTTTCCCTACACAGGTTGAACCACAGGATAAAACCTTGTTGTAACTGTTTTTCTTTCACACGGTGTGGATAAAACTAAAGGTATTCAGTGCGTATTATTAACCTGTCTATCCGATCTGCATGTCCCCAGCTCCTGTGAGGGTCCGTGTCTCCGTGCCCAGTGTGGATGAAGGAGTGTTTGAGCGGCCGGCTGATGTCCTGAGCGGACAGGCCGGCGACCGACGTCACCACATGACGAGGAAACTGCCCGACACGCAGCGTGCCCCTGTTCTGTCCTCGCCACCAGTAGTGCTCCGCCCTGCAAACACAAGACTTATGAAGACAATAAAGAAGCTCCTCTGTTCTCCTGATTTGTATAATCTGTATCCTCATTCAGCATCGGTCAACAGTAATGGGAATTTCCTGATGGCAACAAATTCTCTCCGTCACATGGATTCACTTGTATAATTGTATACATGACCACAAATCCAGCAATAATAATTGTTAACATGTGGGTTTTCATTTGGGCAACACAGAAGACAAAATACCTCTTTACTGAGCCACTAACTGGACAGTTATTACAGTCATTTTCCACAATCCAAGGAATTTAATGTCAACAAGAGATGCATTGTATGATTGACCTGAGGTCAAGCATGCACTGACCTACAAAACTAGTGATTTGTTAATATTCGGCTTTATGAAAGATAACTACATAACATTCTTGTTATGTAGCTGGGTGCTGTTGTTTGAGAACAAACTGACCTTCCCTCTATGATGGTGATGACGTCGTTCATTTTAATCTGAAGTTTGTCTTCTTCCTCAAAGTCCTGCAGGGCTTTCATATCAGTCGGCATTGTCTGCACACACACAGAAAACCCCCCAAAACGCTTATTAAAATCTGATGATTTATTATGGTCATCAGCAGTGACTTATGAGACAAACACTTAATTTAATTTTGCATTATGGTGATTTATTTCCCTTTATTGTCCTTTGTTGGTCAAGTTAATTACTTTGCCGACAAACTACTTTTAGAAAATAATTATGTGGTAATTATGAAATATTACATTTCGTTGAAGTAAAGGATTAAGATAATTATTTTCATGAGTTGGATTATAAATGTAATTTCTTACTTGAAATCTCTTGCAGCCTTAAGGGATCACTTCTGTACAATGTTATTATCAGTAATTTGAACTAAAAACTAAGTCTGAAAGACTACTTTTGTTCACTGAAGTGAAAATAAAATCTACAATTTCGAAGACAAAAAAGGAAACAAAATCTAAATTGACAAAAGCAAACCTACTTCTAAAAACCAAATGAACTGAAATAAAAAATTAAAAACTAATGTAAAATACAGCTTCAATAACATTGTGTGTAACTTTCTGCAGTGTTTATGAGTGAAAACTCTGTTTAAATAATTTTAGCTTCTTTTTTTCAGAAGCCTTCCCTGTCCTTACTACAAAAAACATGATTGACAATTGTTATGGTAATTAGACTCTGATAACATAGTTTATGATATGGTATAAATGCAATGACTGGGGCCTGTTGAGTTCTTTTATTTTTATACTTTAAGTACTTTTTAAAAATTATACTTAATTTTGCTTTAGTAAAATGCAAACTAATTAAATGCAAACTTTTACTTGCTGCAAAATATTTTCATAGTATATCACTGATACCTTCATTTTAATAAAGCATCTGGATGTTTCTGCAGAAAAGTTTCAACTTTGAGAAGCCTTTCCCTCCCAGCAGAGCTTGCAGACTTAACCACATTCCTAGCTCAAATGTACCCAGTTTACCACAATAACATCTGTGCTACCCCTCTTTGAGAAGAGACTATAAATCTTGTTTTGACTAAAACATCCGTGATACCTCGAGCAGGAAGTCTCTGAGTGCGATGAAGGTCGGCCTGTCCTCAGGTTTGGGGCTCCAGCACTGCAGCATGACGTTGTAAATGTCCTGAGGACAGTCGTCTGGCTTACACAGCCTCTCAGCCTCCACGTCCACCTTGTGGAGGATCTGTAAGCAGGCACGGAAAAATAAAAACAGGGAAGAGTTTGTTGTGTTGGAATATGGAAAGCTGTATGTGTAGCTGTTATGGACAATGTCCTTGAGTGAGACATGATTAGAAACAATAGCAAACAGAGCACATTAACTAAGCTTGTGCTTCTCAATAGCTTCCTTT
>JAOWBC010000812.1:3247805-3269012 GCA_028566105.1 Hypoplectrus providencianus | reverse complement strand
CTCTTCTCTTCAATCGATGGGCGCATGCACACACACGTTCGCAAACACACCGGGAGGCATTTGACGCCGCTGTCTCCAGCCGTATCACCTAAAAGCTATCTATGAACTCTCTCCGTCTTCCCTCCCACTGGGTCTTTCTCTCCCTGCTGACTCACGGCTTCCTGCGGCGTCGGACATCTCCATACTTCCCTTTCTCTCTCCATCTTTCCCTCGCTCTAGCTCTCCATCTCCCTCTGCCTCAGCAGCCGAGCCCACTGTCTGATGATAAATAATTCAGCAGCGAGAACAAGAGGATGAGAGGGAGGGAGAGAGAGAGAGAGAAGATGTAGATACAATTAGGTGGACAGATGGATGGGAAAATGGATGAATGGTCATGCCAAAGAGAATAATAGGGAAACAGTTCCCAGCATGCAGTTTGATGGATGCAGACATGCAGATGGTACAGCAGATAGTCTTGACATGACTCCAAAAAAGCAGGACAAGTGTAGAAAACGGCTAATATATGTGTCTAATTTGGAAAAGCAGCTCTGGAAGCTTTGAGCTAATTTTATGACCATTTAAAGAGACATTTCATTTTCATTTTAATTATGAAGAAAACAATATTACTTGACATTTCCATTGGACTGCTGGCTCAGCTGCAGTATTAGGTGATTACAGACAAGGGACACACGCCTCCTCACAAACAAACTTGCATTTTTCCGCCTGCTGCTGGCGGTAAGAAAAAGCTCATATCAGCCAGACATACTGGCTGCTGCTACAAAAAACATGTCTGAGCATGGATGTTCATAGAAATAGATACAGTCCTGAAGCTCGGTTTTGCTGCAATATTTCACAGAGGCCACTTGAGGAATCCTTAAAAATCCTTCTGCGGTCCAAAACGGATTTTCCCCACCAACCACAATATTAAAATAGATGCAAACAAGCCTTATGACTCTGTCTGTGTCAGTTTTTCGATCAATGGAGGTTGTCTGTCATTCCTTACCCTTCCCTTTCTTTTACAGGCAGATTTATTTTTTAAAAAATTAATATAGTTTTTCTCAGTAGGTTGGGTAAACTGCCTGCACTGTGCTTTTGAAAATGCACTTAATCTCTATCTGATCCAGTTAGCTTTAATCTAAATACAATAATCTTAACAAATTTGACCAATTTAAATGTGATTTTGAAAATTAATTGTGTGAGATATTTAATTGTAACTTCTGCAGAGCATTTTGTAATAGATTAAATGTATCTCATCTGTAAAAAAAAAAACAAAAAACAAAAAAACTGTAAAACTGATAGATTTAAGGCAAGTGTTCACTAATAGTGGACCAACACACTTCAATTCCCCACAAAGGAGCACAGGATTTTCCAGATTAGAACATACTAAGAAAATAAATTGTATAAGTAATGACAATAACACAAAAAAAAGAGTAACAAGTTAGTAGCAATGACAGGAGTGATAGAGAGAATAAAGAAAATAATACATAAACAAATAAACTTGCAGAAATTAAGTGGAGGAATGCAAAAAAAAAAAAAAAAGAAATACAGAAAAAAATAAATAAATAAATAAATAAAAATGGTAATTAATGAAAAAATGCAACAAGCACATGAATATATAAAAAAAAAAAGTAAAATAGGCATAAAAAATTAAATGGATTGAATACAACTGATTTGTTTTTTGATTTTGGCAGCTTCTGCCCTCCATACACTGCTCTGTTTCTGCAGCACCATGAGGTCTTCTGACACTTTTACAAGAAACTTTTTTTCATTCCTGCATTTATCAGGAGTGGTTCAGAGGCTACAGCCAGTTTAATCTGTAGATGTCATGTCAGAGTGGATGAGGTCAAAACTAAAACATTAAAATAAAGAAGAAAGAAAAAAAAAACAGCAAGAGCGAGATACTGAAGCATCAGTCAGCAGTAAAGATGGCGTGAACTGGTGCATACAGTAAACGCCTGAACATTTCACAAGTGTGTTCATGTACGTGAGCATCTGTGGCCTAAATGAGCACAAAATCAGAGGTTTCATCTCTCTGCCTGCACGAGTTTTATCGAGGGCGACGCTCTAAATATAGGAAGCTAAATTTAGCTTCCATTCACAGGCACGGGGAGTGGAGTGGTTCGAACACTTTCATCTCAGCGTCAGAGGAGTTGTTGTGCGTCTGTTTTTGGTTTGTGGAGCAGCTTTCTTGTAATTTGGTCTATTTGCAGTAAATTAGAGTATAAAAACAGAGAATAATGTAGAGGGGGAACAGCCGTTTAGCAAGTCTGTTCATGTGTTAAGTCAACAAGATGCCTGGAAGTGGATTAGCACTATGATGTCATCTATAGGAATATAAAAGTCTATACAGAGGCTTTTATGGCTTTGTATATATACAAAGCCAAGGAATACAATTCATTTATTATTTTGGTTGTGTGTGGTTTAATTTCTTTGCTTCATATCTTATTTAATTCATATTTTTTTTGTATATTTCTTTCTTACATTCCAATAACATTAACCATTTTTGTTGGTAGAGCCAAATAAATGAATGTCGCTCATTGTTTTTTTTTTTTTTTTTTTTATAAATAAAGGGTGCTTGTATAATTGTTGTTTGAAAGCGATATCACACTTATGGTCATGATATGTCATTACAGCTCCTGTGATATTGCTTAAATTTTGCAACTTTGCATGATCAATTTTTAAATATTCGTTTTCTGTTTTGTTTTTTACTGTAAATATAGAGAAGATTAGATCAGTTTCTTTGGAGTGACAAGAACTTTCTGTTTTGTTCTTTTCTTTAATTTCAGAGCTCAGGATAGAGTAAGCTGTGAACTGCTGTTTCTTGTTTTGGTCTTTGCTAATTTCTAGGTCTTGAGCTTTTCTTGGGAATAGGAAGAGTGGGAAACACACCACATGTTATGTCTACGTCCCTTCAGACTGGGAACATGACAAACAGTGAACATGCTGATTAAACGGATATGGAAGAGGAAAAGGTGGAGTTTAGAAACCTCAACATTTTATGATGACTATTTAATGTCAGAGATGGACAGCAAAGTGTCACTTCTGAGAAGCTTGAAGGAAAATACAGTTTGGCAATCTTGCTTGAAAATTTATCAAAATAGTGGCTAATTCATTTTCTGTCAATTCATTAAGTGGGTTAATCAACCAGTCGCTGAGTTAAAATAAAAGTACAATGTTTTAAAAGAAAATACACAAGAAAAAAGAGTTTTGTTTGTATTTGTATGTCGTCCTCACATTTGAGTTTGAAATCTTTTTTATTACTTTTGCCAAATAATTGAATAATAAGATTAATCTTTATAGGAAAATCTAATTTGCTGGCAACACAAAGAAAGAAAATGACTAAAAGAACTTTGGACTAATTTTTATGGCTCCTATTTTTTTTTCCGTTGCAGTCGTTGGTGAAGAAGAGGCCGGCACAGTCGGCCAGTAATTCAATACAGTGTGTGTTTCACTGCTCTCACCCCTCAGACGTCTTCTGGTGGATCAGGAGTTTAAAGCTGCAGTCAGGAGCGACTGGGGTCATTGGAGGTCACCTGAAGGAGGCCATGGATGGAGAAACCCCACATCTACACACACACACACACACACACACACACACACACACACACAGGGTGGCATTTACTACACTTACTCGTGAATTAAACTTAAAGTCAAACTGCCTCAACAAACATTTAAAGCCAACCTAAGTTCAAAGCTGCTGAATCAAAGTCGAGTCCCTCTCTTGGACAAATCCAACACAAGCTAAATCTGTGTTTTTATAACCAAATTGTAGGTCTGACTGCTGACCATAAAGAATTTAAATATGTCTTCTTTTGACCCGGTTTGGATCTAAATATACGCTGAATATGTCTGTCTTTGTCTTTGAAGACAGAGCAGTGTTGGAATGGTTTGTTTACACTTGTATCAACTGCAAATAATTCAGCTTTATGTCCTTTTTCTGGTGTGCTATAATTTCTTTTTTGGCATAAATAGTTGGTGACGCTATGCAGCCCTTGAGGTCCTGACAGATTTACTTTTTATCTTCTGCCCACAACAACAACAAAAAGATCTAATCTTTCAGATTTTTTTTACCTGTCATGTGCAGGAACAACAAAAATCCATAAATATTTAAAACCAGCTAATTAAAGTTGAACACTTGTCTTAACAAATAAAATAACACAAAGTCAATGGAGACTGGTTAAAATCTTCTGGTGGTGGGCATGGAACTCTAAAACCTCTTAAGTTGTTTCTGTTGTCTGGTGTCAAAATGTTTATTCTATTTTTTCTATAAACATATTTCATGTCAATTCAGGTCTGGAAAGTGACTGCATCTTACCATGAGAAATTAGAAATTTTATTAGAAATAAAAATGTAAATATTAATAACACGCATCAATAGAAGGATGGATGGAAAGGAGGTCTACTAATCTCTAACTGATATACAGACAACATACAGATTTCGAACAGCAGTTTGAATAAAAATATTTATTTTTGATTTTATTTTTGTGTCCTTCTAGAGTGGAGATGGGACACTAAAATCTTATAATGTCACCAGTCTGTAGTCCGGTGTTACAAAAACTAAATATAGAGTGTACAGCATTATCATAAAGTATGTAACTGCAGGGATTTGATCATGTTAAAGAATATCTATTCAGGCCAACTGAATAGAGTAGAATAGGTTTTAATTGATCAGTCTGTCCTCCAAAGCTGATTAGGATCAGTCACGTTAAGTGTCCACCTGCCTGTCTGTCAGTCAGTAAACATGTCCCCTTTACAGCTTCACTCCTGATGAATACTGGAACTTTATAACATTATTCATTTATTGTATTTTGTTTTTGGTGCAACATGTCGCATCTTCCATACCGAGAGAGTAACAAGCCTTCCAGAAAACAACAACATCGGCAAACCGACCTGTGAAGACGGGCTCTGAGGGACACGGGACCTCCCTCCTCCGGTCAGTCCTCGCTTGTCCGCCGGTCTCAGCCGCTGCAGCCCGGGAGGGGAGCCGCGCTGTGAATCGGGGAATCGGGGAAATTCAGAAGATCCGTTATCTCTCTCCTCCGTTAATTCCGGGACGCTCTTCAACGCGCCTGTCGGGATTTATAAGCGTCACCGTGCGTAACATGAACGCACCGATAAGAGCGGCTGGACCGGAATCGCCAGAATAAATGTACTTCCTGTTTGGATGTTCTGGCTTCAAAATAAAAGATTTTGTTTAAAGTGCTCATGAGAGGTGTGATTTTATTTTACTTTTTTCAAATGATTATTTTTAGAGTAATAAAAATTATTAAAATAAATACAATTAAAAAAAAATCAGGTTTTAAGAAAAATAAATGTAACTACTACATATCTAGCACTTTTCTGTTTCATTGCAATTTTCAAACGCATACCCTCAGTGCTTTTAATCTGATAGCACAGTACCGGAAGCATAAAAATTGTGGTTTAAAAGAAGAATTGCATTCTCAAACTGCCACTGTTGAAACATCTGTTAAAAGATTGTGGATGAATCATAACCTTCCCCATTTTTTTAATATTTAAAAGAGGAAGGGCATAAATTTAAGTTTTTGCTGAAAGGAAAAAAAAAAAAAAGCAAACGTAAAGAAAGCAAAGTCTACCGTACAGTAAATTTATATTATTTACCAAATCCCCCAAAAAGACAGAAAGATTTACTTGATGCTAAGCCAAAAGGTTTATTACTATTTTATATTGAATATGGAGATGACAGAAACACAATTTCAAGATCAGGGTTTAAAACACAACAATATAACACAGTGAGCGGAAAAGCTGTTTCCCAACCACCCAACCCTCAGGATTGAGTAACCTCAACATTTCAGATGCTTGAAAATCAGTCTATTGCGGTATTATGTTTAACAGAAGTGACACGGAAAAACAAATGTCTTCAAACATGTAATCATCTGAATTATGACATTGATTTTAAATGTATGATTAAATAAAGTGGATTTTACTTACTAACAAATGTATCCATTATAACTTAATATTTTTCTTCTCCAAAACAAATATGGTAGAAATCTGTTAAACCGTACCACATTAAAGCAATATACTAACATGCAGTGAAAATGAAATGCGTCACTGAGATACATGCATGTTGCTTGTAGAGTGAGTTATATGTCCTGTATGTGCAGCTTCTGTTGTCTTGTGTTTTAAAGTCACTAACAAAAAGTTACACAGAAAAAGTTTGGAGCTCGACAGATGAGGTTTGTTACAAACTCTAAATAATATATAGTGCATTTTATACTGTTACTGCGTGTTGGTGCATGGAGTTGCTTGATTGGATGTAAAACAAAACTGATATCAAACAAACTGCAGCTAGATAGTTGTAGCATTTGAGCCTGACTGATTTATTTGCCTATTGCAGAACTACATCAGGATCCATCAGTATCCATATCAGTATAATAAAAAGAACAATGCCATGGTCATTCATTTCTCTTTTATAGTCCGCAACCTTCTGATGCAGAGTGCACATTATTAATTTGGCCCTCATTTATTCTTTACTTGAATTCACTGATGTTTATTTACTCATTGAATTTTTTTTATATTGAGCATATATTGATACTTTTTAAGCTATGGTATTACTATTATTATTTTTATTATTATTTTTCAAATGATGAGCACTTGAACAACTGTTGAACGATTTTGCCAATTTATTGCTTTCATTTCTAATTATTTTTAAAATGATATAAATGTTCAGCAATTAACTGATAATGGTCATTAAATGTTTAATTAATTTTCAACTAAATTGATGTTAATCGTGCTGTTTTTTTTCTTTATATAAATGCTCAATATTACATATTTTTTATTGGTTGACAATTAGTAAAATTATTGTTGAAATTATTATTGAAAATATATATTACTGTAAAATATCCTTTAATAAAGAAATACATTTAATATAAATAATATTACATATACTTTAACAAAGTTATTGTATAATATATAATAATTTTAAGTACTTCATAATAAAGTTATTTGTCTAAAAAAGGAAGCAGCCTTCTGAGTGCCTCTGCATAGTGCTATGGTTTTTCCTCTCTACAATCGGTCAGGCTTCAAATATTTCATAGAGCAAAGATGGGAAAAAAAGAAAAAGAAACCCACACATCATACAAAAAACAAACAAATAAATACGTCAAGTATAAAACTCTGGGAAACACTGTCCCCGATAAGTTGTTCCACCCTTCAAGTGAAATATGAGAGGCACTGCTCTCGATAAATACACATGTAAAACACACACACAAACACACACACTGGTAGGCAAAAACTACCATCACTGTTTGTCATTATGGAAGACACTGCTTCCGATAATGGGTTTTAATTATGGGAGACACTGCTCCCGATAACTGTATCGTGTTATAAACTGCTCCGAAGCAGACTGTGCAACATAAATGGCTTTCTTGCAAATAATGGACCTAATCAGCACAGTTGCTGCGCTAAATAAGGGGGTTTGATAATGTTTTGGCTTTTTGTACATTGTTTTAAATTTAGCTTTTATAGCCCCATAAAGTGCAGCACATATCAATCTGTCAAATCCAGAACATTTCTGGGCTTTTTGATTTTTATATAAATAAGAATTCTTTTATCCAGAGGGTTTCAGTTTTTTTCAGCTTCTGGTTCCTAAACAGAGATATTTTCATCTTGGCTGACTGACATTATATCAGGAAAAAACTATTTTCTGCCCTTTTTTTTCTTCCTTTGAATGTGTTTTAAATAACATTTATGACAGAGTGACGCCTTGCTAAAGGAGGCCACTTTCTTTTCAAGTCATTTTCAAAAAAATGAAAACACAAAGGAAGAAATTAAGGCTCTAAATTATAATCTTATAATCTCTTAATTTTTTTTACTTCATTGGGGCTCCATTTTGTCAGCAACAGTTGAGGAGTCGTTTCTGTAGCAGATGCTGCCGGAGGATTCGACAGTATAACTGTCATAATTATGGAAGGCACTGCTTCCGATAACGTCGTATAAAAAGACAAACAATAACTTTATAGTGGGCACTGCCACTGATAAAATAAACTGAAATATAAATAAGGTTTCTCAGTGTTTTGATGGCGAGAGGTCACTGCAAAGGCTTTGACTGGTTTCATGCAGGGCCAGGAGGAGAGAAGGCAGGTTCGTCAGTAGCATTAATATTTCTTCAAGTTTTTTTTATGATGGTTCACAGTTAAAAAAAACACTTTTTTCCATCTCCTCCTAGATCTTTGTGGGCTGTTTTTAAAGGGTGGGGCTAAGACCTTATATTGTGCTAATATACTGGAGATTCTGTATATGCTCTACCTCAGACTCATTTTCAACGACAACCACACTCACAACTCCCCAACTTTCTTCTCTAGATCTCCTCATCAATGTCCCAGATGTTTCCCACCATGGCGTTGGCACATCCCTGCAGGGTCCAGGTGCTCAGGGCCAGCTCGGTGCGCAGCTGATTCATGTCGGTGGTCTCAGTGAGGGAGGCCAAAGTGTGGGAGCCCCGACCCAGGAGGAGGTGACGGAAAGGTGTCTCAACGGGGGTCACATATGGGGAGAGAAAACAGTGCTCGATCTGGAACAAACAAAAAAAAAGATTTTTGGTGTTTTAATATCCTGTTTTTTCCCAAAAAGTTTAAGAATTTAATAAACATTAAAAATATGCATGTGTGAGTGTGTGTCTTACCCTCATGATCCTGTCGTTGAGGATCCGACATGCCTCCTCATCGTTTAAGTCAGTGCCCATGATGTCATTCCTGATGCTGCTGGCAGCTCGCTGGAAGGAGCCGCGAGCACGGTTCAGCCAGTTGGGATTCACTTCTTTCAGCTCACCAGACTGCAGAACAAGCAATTGAAGAAAAATCCATGCTTATCCCAAAACAAAAATGTTCGGGTCTTTATAGTTAAATGTTAAAAAAAGGAAATCAAACAAGAGCATAAAACAAAAGTGACAAACCTTTAAGAGTTCATTAATGCGTTTGTAGACTTTAAAGACAGCCATGGTGACGACGCCGCTGTATCGGCCCACGTCCAGGTTGAGCACGTTGTCGTGGACCAGACGCAGAGCCATCTGACCGGCAAACTGCGCCGCAGCCACCGTCATCTCACTAGTGTGATGGTTGGTTTGGTAATCAAGGTGATCCATGTTGTCCAGGCTGGTGCCGTAGTAGCTGTAGGTCTCAGTCTTTAAACACAGTTTCAACAGTTTGGTCTTTGATCTTTGGTTCAAATATGATTTCATACATAAGGGTAAATTAAATGGAAAAAGTAAATAAATAAATGAAAAATATGATTATATAAATTAAAGAAATGAAGACAAAGGCAACTTGATAAGAAAACAAGTAAATTAAGATAATAAAGACAACTTGTGTCAGATCTTATCAATAACAAACATTTATATTAAATATTATTTCTGGTCAATTTCTGTCCATACATTATTTCTTTTTCCACCCCACTACTAAATTAAATCCTACAAAAGATGGGATACAGTTGACCCAGAAGAAGTGGAACCATGGTTGTTATATGAATATCATGAAAACAATGATTATTAAAAGCTTGTTGAAAACTATCACCTTCATTGGATTATCTTCACAAACAGGGAGGTTGTGTATACCTTAAAAATCACCCTGATCACTGAATGTGAAATAAGAGAATATCCTAAATATCCAAAGTTTAATTTGTAAAAAGACTCACATCTGGGGAGATGAAGTGGAAAGAGACGGAGGGAATTCCAGAGAAGGCCAGGAAGGGATAGGCAGGGTCGTCCATCGACATTGGCTTCAGACTGCAGATATTTTAATGGGAAGAAATATATCATTTATCTTGCTTTAATGTAATTCCTTCAATCTTACTAACCTTTTTTTAAATAATATGGTCTCTTTCTTTCTTTTACTTTTTAACGCTGCTCTTATTACTTTATCAGGATACTTTTCGTCCGTATCTGAGGACAGTGATTGTTATTGACATTCACTGTTTCTTTTATATTTTAATTTATTGTATTTTTAATGTAAGAATTGTCTTTGTGCTTATGCAATCATTATACCCTATGACTAACAGCTAATCTGGAAATTATTTGTGATATAGTCAGCAGAAAGCACTAGATGGCAATATGTTTATCATCACACTTACAAACTTTTTTTGTCAGAATGTTAATTTTTTTGGTTGTTTTGTTCTTCCAAACACAGCATCATTATCTTTGTTATACTCCAAAACAGTCCTTCCCATAGAGGTGCAAGTAAAATATATTGCATTAAAAACTTAGTTAAAAAAAACAGTTCCTGGGGTTCAGACTGTCTAATCTGAAGAGCTGCATTTCTCAACTGTCGTGAAAATTGATCAGAACATTTACAATAGGAAACCTGGCTTTACATATTGGATATTAACTTACATATTGGCCATGTTTCTTTTTCCTTCCAGATCATACACAGTGCCAGAACCAAGAGGACTCTTCACCTGAAAGGATGATGCAAAATATAAATTTAGTATACACTCTGGTTTGCACAGAACTCCAGCAGCAGTGAGTGGGCTGTGGTTACCTCTTTCATCGTGCTCTCAAGGAGTCGCTGGAGCAGCGGACTCGCTGAGGCCATAAAGCTCCCACGACCTTGTGAAGAGATAAATCCAGTCAACTTCACAGAAATCATTTGAGTACAGACAGAGATAAACTGCAAATGCGTTCTGTACCTACCCATGACTGCTCCGTCCAGGCTTATGTAGGTGAAAGCACGTTTGTCTATAGAGGACATATAACCCTAAAAACAAACACACGTATAAGTCAATTAGAGGTAGGACAGGAGTGATTATTTTCATTTTGTATGTCCTGTTAAAAAATAATTTAGTTCTCACCTCCAACCACTCGGTTGCGCCAACACTTCCATACTCTCCAGCGCTCCAGCTAGCAAACACTAAACTTCTCTTAGGCTTGAACCCATCTGCAGCGAAAATATCACAACTTTATGTCTCTGAGAGTCACCAACTCAGAACTACACCAGGATACTAAAGCTTCATTTGCAGATCTGTATGAAGGGACTGTGTGGTAGTGCATTATGTCAATTCTACATCTGTCACCTTTCTCCACCATCTCCCGAACAGCTCGAGCCAGCTCGATCAGCATGGAGGTGCCAACAGTGGCTCTGGCATAACCTTTTCCCCAGGCATCTCTTTGAGCTCCCAGTACAACAAATCTATCTGCACATTCCCAAAACAGACATCAGAACATGAGCTCAGAGGTAAAATAAAGACAAAAGAACAGCACTGTAGATGATAGGAGGAGAAAGAAAATACCCGGGTCAGTGAATCCTTTGATGACTCCAAATACATTATGGATCTCTTTGTTGACGAGCACGTTGTTCACCTCCACAGTAACGTTCTCGCTGCCTCCCAGCGTGTAAGACACGGACCTCAAGCCGCCTTTAAAATCGCTGTCTGCATCAGACTGAGGACCGCCAATATTCCTGGAGAGGATTGAGAGAGTTAACTCTAGATTTATTCAGGCAGTTTAGAAAATGTATTTGCGATCCCTAAACTTCCTAAAAGAAGTATGTCAAAAATATATATTATTTGATGCTACAGGTGGTAAAATAGGAGAGAGAAAAAGAAAAACAGCTGTAATATGTGTGTGATGTGGTTTCAACATTTGTTAACATTTTTCTTGTTATTTCTACTGTCATCGTGTCCTTACTGTAGTAGCGTTGAAGCCATGTTGGCGGTGATAGTCTGGGCCGGGATTTTAGGGAGGGCGGACGACTGCGTCTGGGCAAACTGCGTGTGGTTGAAGGAGGGGAATCCAGGGGTGTAGGGGTCGCCTGAACCGAGGTGGACCTGAATCATGACACACAAACTCAATCCACAACACCGAGCTGTGCCAGGAGGTTTCAGATCCACTTGTTGACTGGCCTTTAACAACAAGACACAAAACTGGTGCATGCAAACTCACGTGTCCATAGAGCGCCGTGTCTGCTAAATACTGGTAGTCTTGAGGGTCGGGGTAGATCAGAACAGCAGCGGCTCCCTTTGTGGCAGCATTATCCACCTGAAGAAAAATAAAGAAATATAAAATAAAGCAACCTAAAAGTGAAGTACCTGGAAAAAAAAAGGCATACGAAAGGGTCAAACTAGGCATCACCTGCTCTGCAAAACTGATCTTTCCAGCTCGAAGCAGCAGCACACGGCCTTTCAGTTCAATGTTCTTCTTCTGCAGAACATCGAGATCCTTCTGACGTCCATAGTTGCCATACACCAGCTTTCCCTACAAATGCAGAGCAGATACAGCTGAAAGCTAAAAGCAACACACTTTAGTCTACTGGGCCTCAATAAAGAAAAAAAAGGTTTTTACTGTAAGAGTGTGATTGTAACTCACCTCAACTTTCCCAGTAGCGCTGTAGGCCAGAAACCCTGTTGGCTCGAAGACATCTGAACGAAAAAGGACGCGGTTTGGACGCTTGCTGCATGTAAGACGAAAAAAGCCTGTTATATTTGTATAATTTGCTTTATTATTGTTGGCAACACTGTTTCACAAGTCCCTGTCTCCGGATTATGATCCATTTTAAAAAGTTTTTTTTAAGAATGTTAAAATGTTTCACAAAGCAGGTCTTCAGTCCAAATAAAGGTAGTCTATGCATTAAAATAAATAAATGTATTCAAGGTGCTTTAAACCATGTTAGATAAAACAAAAAAAACAAATACGTCACATTGCAAAAATATTGTTTGGTAGGGCTCAACATCCATCAATTATCCTTAACTGCTAATCTGAACTCCAGGGCTGAACAACTTTAATACCAGTTAAAAAATAAAAAGTTTTAAATCAGATGGACGGGTTGGATTGCAGTTTTGGGGATGGCAACATATGATGTCCATTTATGAATTAATGTTCCCAAATAACAAATCAGAAAAATATGCAGAAACCCTCCCACTTATTTTGAATCACAGCGCCCTCCACAGGCCATCTAAAACTATTCATCTTCATAATTTACATTTAAATCACCATCCTCACAACAAGCTTTGCATGGTAGTATCCCTCACACCAAATATTTACAATGCTTTCATTAAAGAAGAACAGTAAAGTATATGGATCAACCTGTCTGGTGTCTGCAGCTGAACATAGTGGATGCCAAGCCACGGATCCATCTCCACTTTCTTGAATTCCTCAAAGATGCGGTTTGCCAGAGTTTTGTCTCCATCACTTCCTGCTGAGCGTCTGGGCAGATCAAAGTCCCTGCCGGGAAGAAAACATCAACTTTGTCTCAGTTCAGTCTTGAATTGACCCTTTCATGCACAATTCAAACACTTCTGAAGGAAGAAAAAAACCCTGCAGATGACTCATAACATACACTGTAACTCTTGTTTTGTGTGTACATTACAGAACAATTGTAACACTTAACCACAATGGCAAGGCTGGACTCATTTCAAGAAAAACATTGTTTCCCTGTTGATCACAGACTGCAATCACTTTGCAGACAGCTCAGTAACAGAGGGTTCTCTTTTATCAGCCTTAGAGGAAATGAACTGAACAAACTCAAAACAGGGTGTAATTTCCATTCATGGTAAATAAACATGTTAACAAGAAAAAACAAAAAAGAAAAACACTGATACTTAAATGACATGAACCAGGAGATGACATGCTTATTCATGCTCTTCTGTGCATAACAACCCAATCTATAACATTTTTTTAACATATGGTCCAGCTCTAGTGTAACCATTTTTCTTTCTTTTTTTTTTTTTAAATAGCTTAATAGTTGGTCAGTATGCTGATTTTACTGCACACCTCAGAGTTTTGTCAAACGCCTGGCTGGTGAGTTTCTGGGAGAGGAGCTGGGTGACATCTTTCCACTTCATCTGAACATCCTGAACAGGAGCAGCAACAGACGGTGTTTCTTCCACTGGATTTGTTGGGAGCGGAGCCACGTTGCCACAGTTCACCTGCTCCACCCGAGTTTCACGATGGCAGAAGTAACCAATCATGTAGCCTGGAGGACAGAGAAAACTTCACTCTCTAAAAATCATATAGCACATTATATAGAATTTATATTAATAATTAGACAATCGATCGGTAGATTAAATATCCAATACAATACAGGGGGTTGCAAAAGTCTGTAAACTGTAAGGATTATTCCAGTTATGTAATAGCGGTGCTAGAATGTGTAAATGCCAAGGGGCAAACAGTTTGAACATTTGAGGGATTCATACACAATTGTGTGATGTTATAATCAAAAATAAAGAAGAGTAAGTCGGTTTTGTGAGCTTGTTTCTCATTACTATTTACCTACTTTTGCATCCCCCTGCATACACATAATTCTAAAATTAGCAATCTCAGTAACGTTTAAAGCAAAAAAGGAAATGGCACAAATTGATGGATGTCGAAAAAATCAGTTTCTCATTGTTTTCTATGATGACAAACTAATATAAACTAAATATCTTGGACTGATTATTGGTTGGATAAAAACATCCAAACACAGCAACGAGGTCCAGGAAGAAATATGACGAGCATTTTTCACTACTTTCTGGCATTTGAAAAAAAAAAAATTGGCTCAACAACAAAAGTTAAAATCATAAGTTTCAGCCCTTTTCAATTATGCTATACATTTTAAAATTCCATAACAGATAAGGAGCTGCATGAATATAATGATGAGCATGGCTCACCGATGATGAATATCAGCAGGGTGCCCAGTGCCAGGTAACAAACAGTCCTCCTGCTCTGACGCAGTGGTGCTGGCCTGAAGCTCGGGGAGCCCCCTGCCTGCTCCTCTGTGTCTGTGGCGTCATCCGACAGTTTCACCTCAACGTGTCTTTCTCCGTCTTCCGCAGGCTGCAGGGTAAACCTGCTATACCGCTCACTTTTAATCTGGAGAGAGGAAAGACAGATGGAGATAAGGGCGAAAACTATGAAAGCAATGTGTTCCTGATTGCACAGCTGCATCAGAGGACAGGTGGTCAAATGGTTACAATGCAAAGGTCTGACTATTAGCTCCGCAACAGTTGGTTCAGTTTGGTTTGCTTGCCAGCAGGATTACAGCAAAGCTTTTAAATGAAACTTGGTGGAAGGGTGCAGAATGTGCCAAGGGAGAGCATATTCAATTTTCTAAATCACCAGGCCAATTTGATCATATTATAATTTCATTCATCTTTCCTAAAAAACAATGTACAAAAAAGTAATCCCTCTTCGTCTTATTACCAATAAAGTGTGTGTTGTTGTCTGTTCATGCAGAGACCCGGCCCTCTGCCTGTTTTGCTGTATTGGAGACATTTCTGTGTATCACCCTTTGGGCATAAAGCTACATAAACATTGTACACAGTGCTGAAAACTGCAATAGAAAAGCAAAATAGCACCTGGACAAAGCTTTTTATTCAAGTGAATCTGAGGATTTTTTTCTAGAATTAACTGTAAAATAAGTGTAAAACATGCACCCTGGTTTAATGCTATTAACAATCACTCACCACGTTGTTGAAGGCAGACCTCAGTCGATCCATAGTGGCTGTGGGAAAACATGATGTTGTGAGTGATGATTTAGCAACAACATAAATGCAAAGATGACAGGAAACAGGGAGGAAAAGGAAGGGGGGGGGGGGTTCATGTGAGTCAGATTCTTAACAGTTCAGATGACTGCAGGGTGGAGTGTTTTCCATGTAAACAGGCTGACTGTTATTCCCCAAAACCTGCACATGACCAACATCTTCTAAAACTGTATTATTATACACGTTTCTTGGTCATTCCAAACCCTTATCATTCTCTTCACATTAGATTTTTCGTCTCCATTTAAGTGGATCTTAAATATATAAATTTCACTATTTACTATATAAATATGACCATGACATAAATATTGAAAGATATCAATGAGGCAATAAAGAATAATGATATGAAATTAAATGAATACATTTTAACAAAAAAGACACATTTCTTACACAGTGCTGCATTTTTTTTTTTTTTAATGGACTGCGGATTTTTATTTTAAAGGAATAAATAAATTTGGCATTATGAAATAAAAGCTCTATGAAATAAACCAATGTAGTCATTTTAAGAACATTTTTTTAAACATCTACACATTTATTTATTTCAGGATGTATTTTATTGGGGTGTTTATGTATTTTTAAAAAATATGATTACAAATGGCAACAGCAGATCAACATATTTTCCAGATCTACGTTATTATCTGGGACAGATTTGCATTCCACTGTACTTCCTGTCTCAATGTTAAATTTCATGTGTCTCAAATGTCACCGAAGAACTGGTTTGACCTTTGATTTACATAAACCTACTTCCAAAACACGAAACACATAATACCTGAAACGGAACCTCAGGTATTGTTTCCACATCACAACAGTGATAGCTTTGTTTCATTTACAAACATGTCAGACACAGACTAAACCAAGGCGTCGGTCAAATCTTAAGAGGACCCGTCCCTTCCACCTGACAAGTGTATTTCAAGTGCAACACGTGTCAAGTTTACTGGTAACCATACCACTTCCTCATTTCTGAGCTGAAGCTGGAAAGAGAAGTTGAGTAGGCCTACTCTTTTTAATCTTTTTTACTCTCAATTAATCAAGAATTTATCTGTAAAATGTCAGGAAGTGGTGCATAAACCAATAAGAGTCTAAAGTGATGTCATTAAACATCTAATTTTTATCTTGTCACAGTTTCAACTTAAATACATTAATTCATATATTTTCTAGAATTATATATTTTGAAAAATCATACAGAAAAGCAGCAAAATAAATAGCTAAATAGCAGAAAAAAAGTGGAAAATGTCTGTAACAACTTAAAATCAACAGCCCAAAACAAAAAATAATTAATTAATATAGTGCGGCCATTTAAGAAAAACCAAAATCAGCAAAACCTTATTTTTTATTAATTTTATTAATCATTTTTTCTATTTAGAGAAATCCTCGGTAAAACAGTTTAGCACTGAAATTCGTTCAAACCTAATAACAAATCTGCTTGCATTTAAACACATTTAAATAAAGTGTTGTAAACAGTTGAGAAAGGCATGTAAAGAAACCCTTTAGGTTGGGAAGTTGACACACAAGGTTGCGCCATGTCCACATGTCGGCGAAAAAGGTTTTCCTCCAGATTAATTGTGACAAATGTGTTTTTGGGAGAAGCAAGAACACTTTGTCATCACATTTGGAAAACAGGAAACAAAACAAAATGCCTTTATATTACATAACATAATAAGCATTATTTTTGCTGATTTAAAACTGTATTAACAAAGTGGATTTACAACGCAAATCCTAAATTTGCATAGGACAGGTGGCATTAGCAGTGCATCATCATTTGTAGTAAGCTAGTTAGCTGCACGTTTAATATTTTTTCGGTGGACAGGAAGGCCCACGTAAAAGGCAATTCAGCTCGACAAAAAGCGGACCTAATAATAAATACATAAAAACAAGGTTTGTCAGTGTCAGTAATCTCACCTTTTATCGCCGCTCGCACAAACCCCGCGTCTACTTCTATGGTCCAGCAGCCGCGTCCTTTTTTATTATAGGTCGCATGCCACTTCCTCCTTACGTCATCTCACGTTACATACGCATTCTTAAAGGTAACGCCCACCATTCAACTCGCGCACTGGACTTGTATTCCTATTTTACTTGATTTTATGATATTTTACGTTTATACGCAGCAAGATTCAGACGGAATGATTGCAGGCTTCACTCCCCTACATTCATTTGACACCTAAACCAATGGAACATAATAAGATATTTCAATCTTACGTTTATTAAGTTAATAATGTTTTTTTCAGTGCCTTAACATTGCATATTGCTCCATGCTCTGATGTCTTTAATTGGGATGTCTAACTGATTGTATAGTATCAATAATACTATCATAATAGTATATTTAAATCATCATCATCATCATCATCATCATTATTATTATTATTATTATTATTATTATTATTATTATTATTATTATTATTATTATTATTATTATTATTATTATTCTTTCTCAACGCAACTACTTCTTCTACTAATAGTGCTTATATATATATGGTAGAAGTAGTCATATCTGGGATATGTCAATGATTAGAAACAATTATTTTTAATGCATTACAACACGCTGCAGTGCTGTGCAATACAGCAACAATAACACCAGTAGAAACCAAGTTAATTGCTCAACAAAAGTAAAAAAAAAAATTGCATAGCACCAACAAACCTTTTGACCTTGACATGGTAGGCTTTGATATTCTAAGCAATTTTACAGTTCCCTCAGTTGGCTGCGTTGCAGCTACCATTCACACATGAAGTGTTGACACCTCTGACCTTCTTAATAAGTCATGGTACACAGGTTTTAATCCTGTTTAACTGACTAAACCACTAATTCTTCCTCTCACATTTTTTTAACTGAAGGCCACTCCTTTTCTACAAACAAGCAGGAGAACAAAGTAAACTTAAGCTCCACGAAGGCTGACATATGTACATTAAAGTGAGATGTTTTTAGAGTTATGCTGCTACATGTATAATTCTAGGCGAAAGAGACAGCATCAGTAAAGCTATTCCTTTATTTTACTTAATATCCTTAGATGGGAAATGACAGCTGTAACTGCAGAGGAAAAGACTTACAGTAAAATGATCTCACTGTGCACTGTCATCACAGATGGCCTACTGTACCAGTCATCTGCAGGTGCAGAGCAGGACTTTAATGTCACACAAAAGAGGGAAATGTGGGCATTTGATTCAGGAACAGTGATTAAGGGACTTTATGGACATTTCTTTCATGGAGTTTATGTATTTTTTTCTCTACTAAAGGAAAGCTGAAGGGGGTCTTAGATCTTTTTTGTTTTTGTTTTTTTTTTATTAAATTTCATACTTTTCTTGCATGATTTCCTGAAAAGAAAAAGAACAGGATAAACTAAAATTACTTTAATGCAACATTTCAGTAGCAACAAACAGAGCCAGTGGTGTGACAAATAGTGTCAGCAATAATGAGACCTCTCACTGTGTGTATGGTTGTGAGTTTCCACTTGTACAGTAGGTGGCAAAATTTAATTGGGGCTTCAGAACATCATGCAATAGCAACACTGTCCCAGATGGTGTCACCTTAGTGCTTTGTGTTAAAATTACCTCTGATCTCTGGAGACATCAACCTCCATCTCTGGATGAGGAAACAATTAAATCCCTCTTAAGGCAAGCTGCACATACAGCAGCACAGATGGCATCTAACAGGAGAATATTTTTTACTCTATATACCATAATACCACATATTTTACATATTTGGAATTTTGTTTGTGTTTTAAAGTTGTTGTTTTTTGACAGAAAGGGTAGTTCACTGTATTTCTTAGGATTCTAGCTGGTAAAAATGTATTTGTTTGCTGTTGTGGAATCAAACCCGTGGTACTTAGAGACATGATGGTTTCTTGCCCTGACTGTAAATCACTCACGGTTGATAAACGATGCATCAATAACAAAAAAAAAAAAAAAAAACCTGAAGAAAGAACAACAACATAATTGTGTGTCATAACACAGTTATCTCTCATGCTAAAACCTTATCACTAATACTTACATCTAGTTAGGTTTTCCATTATTAGCCATCATAACCTTAAATACAGGTCCTCCCACCACTGCAAATCAATATCGTTGTGATCAGGCCCTTGAGTAGACCAATATTACACTGAATTATCGTGCTTTTTTGTTGTTGTTGTTGATTTAAGGTGTGCAGTTGTTTTAGGTAACTGTTTTATTAAAAACAACGTGAAAGTTTAAAAATTATATTTAAGTGCGTTGCCGAGCGCAGGGGAAACAACAATACGCATGCGCAGGGCTAATTGACGGTTCCCCACTGCTTCTATGTCATTGGCTGTTTGCCGAGCAGTAATTAGCCTACCTCTTTCTTCGTAGCTGTCAACCCGGAAGTATTTTTATGAACTACCTGGGTTATCTACAACAGCAAACATGAACAAATTTGTATTTTGAATATACCACACCCCTGACAAAAATAATAACATTTGACAAGGATTGGCTCTCCGGTAAATATTATTAATGCTAACGCTAAAAGCTAGCGTTAGCTTGTTAGAGAAGATGTTCCCTGTTGTAATGAGATGTCACCTGGTCAGAAAAAGGCTTCAAGGATGTCAGTGATCGTTCCGATAGGTTTACCAGACATGAAATCAGCAGGACAACGCGGTAAAGTAGTCGTAAATTAGTAAATAGTAACGTACTGTTATTTGAGGAGAAGAGGTATGTGCTCAGTCACCTATTAAACTGTGCGGGATGTGTGAAAAATGGTAAATTGTGTGCGAATCTGGGTTTGTGTGGGTCTTTCCAAAGTATTTTTGCACCAGTAAATTTTTTTTAACTGAAAATGCAACTTGTCAGACTTCAGGTAGAGCAAGATTACAGAAGATAGCATCATTCAATTAGTCAATGACAGGAAATAATTGACAAGTATTTTGATAATCAAATAATAGCTCAAGAAGCTTTTAATGCAAACAAGCTGCCATATCAGTCACTCATACGCTATATGAAGATCTCCTGATTTTCTCATCTCTTTCTAACAAGTAGCACAAATAGCAGACACTTACTCCATCAAAGCTTCATAATTGAAATTGAATATTGTTTGATTAACTATATAAATCAGACAATGAGATTCAACAAAACAAAGTGCACACCTCCAAACTTTTCAAACTATTTTCTGACAGTTCAGACCAAATATTAAATTAATCATTCATAAAATAAAGAGATATTGAGCTGCAGCCATGTAATCAAACACAACTTTAATGGAATGAATGTCAAATAATTTCTTTTAGCCAATATAATTATTTCTGCAATTGCAATATATTGCAATATATTACTTTTTGTGAGACTATTGTAACTTCCCAATGAAGAACCAGTGGTGTTAGTTCATGTTTGAAATGCTGAGGGCTTTTGAGGGCTTTTGAGGGCTTTTACACACTTTCACACCCACATGGGAGCTGTACTTTCTCTGACGTTATACAATGCGTATTCTGGATAGTAGACACTGCAGATATTAACTTGCAGTACTTTCCACAAAATCAAGGTCAGGCCAGTATCATCTGACTTGCGTCACAGATACCTGAGATGCATTCACAAGACTATCTTCGGTTTCTTATATGATTGCTATTTCTGTGCTGTGCGGTAGTTCATCATATCAGATCCTCTTTGTTGTCTGTACAGCAGCATGTTCTGTCACTGCACTCCACCCAAATGACATCTGATTGTGAAAAATAATCTAAATTCCTCATGTTTCTCTCTCTCTCTCTCTCTCTCTCTCTCTCTCTCTCTCTCTCTCTCTCTCTCTCTCTCTCCGAACTCTACAGAAGAAAAAAGC